>WTSP01001640.1:141835-238452 GCA_025331215.1 Actenoides lindsayi | reverse complement strand
CCTGCCCATGGCAGGGGGGTTGGAACTGGATGAGCTTTAAGGTCCCTTCCAACCCTGACAATTCTGTGATTCTGTGATTTGTGGGATAGCTGTGTTAAAAATTAACAAACACCTAAGTGATCTTGAATCACTCGTGAAGGCACTGTATGTCAGTAGCAGAGTTGAAGAAAAAAAGCCCAAACCCCACAAAACACCAAAAAACTAAAACAAATTAAAACCCCAAGCCCAAAACAGTACATCACTCCAGAGTAAGTAGCTCTTTACCAAGTCACCTTTCCAAAATCATGCTTTACCTTGCCCCTTTTTACTCCCTCAAACTCCAGCCACAGCTTGGGTGGCTCTTGCTCTCTGTGAATGCAGGTCCCCATTCCTCGGTCTCCTTATGGGTGTCCCCTTCACTGGCCTCAAGTTTCCAGCTTCTCAATAAGTTCTGCTTGATTTGGGATTGCAGACCAGCTACCAGAACAGCCCCTGTGCCTGTTCACATCATTCAGAGCCACTGGAGTAGGCAGACCCATCTCTTTGCCAGCACCGTGAGTTAAAGCTCACACAGCTAAGGAAAAGTCTGTTGCTTTGGTAGCTTGGTGGCAGAAGGTTTAGCCTAAAAGTTGGCTTGGTATTCTCACCCACCCTGTGATGGTGGAAGGATGCTGTGCTCTGCCTGCCTGGGTCCAGGGAGGTGTTCCTGCTGCCGGGGACTGTGGCTAAGCTGGGGACTGTGGCTAAGCTTGGTACCGGAGCCGCACTGCGTGCTGACCAAGCGGCTGCTTTTAGACTGTTTGGGGGCTTAAGTGAATTAAAGTGTTGAAAGGAAAGACCTGACCAAAAGAGAGCTGCCACTCTGATTGCAGTGGAGGGAAGACACAGGAGCATCTCTTTTGGATGAATGCTTTTTGGAGTGGTCTCTCTGTGGCATATGCTGTGGTCGCTGGGTGCGTGTTCATCTTGTAGGGTGCTGAAAAAATTGTCTATCAGGGATGTAAATCATTGTAAATGATGATCAGGGATGAAAAAATTGTCTATCAGGGATGTAAATGTTTAGATTTTGCTGGTCTAAAGCATACAGTGGTTAAATGCTGATGGAAAAACAGAAAGCACAGATTGTTTGCAAGCTGGGACATGTCCTGTCGTATGTTTACTCTTATTTTTTTTTCTCCTTCACTGTGTTAGGATTTGCTTTCCGCTTTTCAAGTCAGGGCACCCAAACACGGACAGGGATTGGAAAAACGACTAGCCAGTTTGGGTGGCAGTGTTGCCCTTTTTTTTGTTTACCTCTTCCCTTGGTGCAGGAGGAGGACGTGTGCCAGAGCTGTATGTAGTCAGTGCCACTGCAGGTCCTGGCAAACAGCTGGATCATATTAGATAAAAGATAAATTAATGTGAACCTGGATGTTTTGAAGTCTCTGCAACAGGCCAAAAGGGGAAGAAAAAGAAGAGTGCTTTGGTAGGCTTAAAAGACAAACTTGTCATCTGGTCATACACGGGGAGGAAGATGAGGTGAAAACAGGAAAGAATAGCTGCTTCCACAACAGTCACTTACAAAGTACAGATGTTTGTAGGCTGGCTTTTCACTCTCCATTTTCTTTTTCTTCTTTAAGACTTAGAGAACATCACGTTCGTAAACTTTCTGGAGAAGTTCTTATGCCCCCAGTCCCTTCACGTGGCGATTTCATCCAGGAACACCTTCCGTTTTGCTGATCTGGATATGTAGCAGTTATGATCAAGGCAGCAGGGGTGTTTTAATCTCACCACATTGTTTAGGTGCTGGCTCCGAGTTGCAAGACTTTTGCAATGTGTTTTCAAGTTCTTTCCTGTAGTTTGAGAGGTAGAACTTTGTGTAATTCTTTCAAACAGAGTAGTTTTGTCAAACTTTAGGATCTTTGGAACTTCTGTCGTGTTTGAACAGTCCTGGAGGATAAATTGAATACAGAGCTTACAAGATATTTTTTTTCTATCCTTATACCTTGAAGTTATGTTGTCAGTTTTAAGTTTCAGTGCTTCATTACAGATTCCTTTGGGGACCTTTTGTGGCTGTAAACTTTAAAGTCCTCTGTCATGCTTGAGAGAATATATTTTATTAGCTCGTGGCAGAACATGGATTATAAAATAGGTGGCACATGAATGTATAGAACACAATTCCAGAAAGTCTGAAGCTTTAAGGTCTGAAAGAAAAATCTGGGTGTAGAAGGACAATTCATAGTTAATTCTAAAGAGTGTTTTTTGTTCATTAACACAATTTACAAAATAGGCTTTTTTTTTTTGGATGTTTATCCAACAGGAATGTTTTCTTCAGCAAAAGCTGTTTTAGCTAATATGTGGGAAATATTAGAAAACTTGAACATTAATGATGGACAAATACACAGTTATAGGTTTTATATTGAAAGGCTTTCTGATGTTGCATCTCCGTAAGCTCGTGAAGACATCACTGTTATTGGCTTTTGAAGTATTCAGGCATAATAGGCAGTTGGAGATCCCAGCACTTCCAAATGTTTCACAATTTTATTGTTTAAATGTGTAGATGAGGTAGACACAAAATTACTGTGCTGTGGGAAGTTCACCAGTGCAGGCTTTGCATACTGGTGTGTGGTGGCATTCTGAATTTGCTCCTCTTGCTCTTGATTTTCTGTTTGCTTTTCATCCTATTTTGAAGTGGCAGCTTACAACTCAACTGTGCCCATGCAAGAAAGAAGGCTCAGTCATCTGCAAACGTAGCCTATTTCTCAGGTTTTGTAACAATGCAGCACTGTAATTTGCATCGAATTTCCGTTTTTCTTTAAAAGTGGAGTTACTTTTCTGCGGTGTTAATATTCTCATGGCTCTGATTAAAGTGTTTGTTCTCCTTCCCTTTGGCAAAGGATGACAGTCACCACTGCCGACAGCATCTCTCTGAGATGGTGGATTGAAACTCCATTCAGTTCTTCAACAGAAACTCTCTCCAGTCGTGCTATGGAAGTAGACAGCATTGTAGCAATAAGCTCTTACGTCGTTCAGTCACCTTCCAGGTGCCTACAACTTCCTACCTGCTTTTTTGAGGTTTTTAAGAAGTATGTTTTGGCAGTGACTTCAGTCAGGATCCACGTTGGATTTGGAGAGGAGGAAGGTGACCCGTTGATAAAATGCCATTGGTGATGACAACAGATCTAGAATATAAACACCTAGAGTCACAGCCTCACGTTGCATCCGTACTCTGTTTATGGCCTGCTGCTTCCCTGCTCTTTAAAAAACAGCTTAAACTTCTGCTCTGAAGAAAGAGGATGACATGTGAGGTATGATAACATTAGTCCTGTTGAAAAGAATGAAGTGTTTGGTAACTGTAGCTTGGACGTGAAAATTATACCATGTTCACTGGAGGCAAAAATGGTAGAAAGAAGTCTTTTATTGGACTGGTTAATACATAGGAAAAAAATTACTTTGGACATGCAGCTGAGATAAGAAGAGAGGATTGCCTTGGAAAACTGTTTCATTTTTGTTAACATGCCTGTAGGGGTCAACCCATAAGAGATAATACTACCTGCAAACTGATTTATATATCTATTTAATTTATAGGCCATCTTGTTTCATTAGCAAATGACATGTCATTTCAATGTACATCGGCAGTCTTTTTAACTCATAGATGGTAACTTTGAAGTGTTCTGCTCTCTCAGAAAACAGCACGTTTCACACAGGAAGCTTTGTATGGTGTCTCAATGCTTTTCTGACGTTCTTGTCAAAATTTTGTTACTCTGTCTTCTCAAAAGTGAAGTTTCTGTTTATTTCACACTAGTGGAGGTGGAGATCAGCACTGACCTGCAAGCCTCGTGGACAGTGTGACATTTGTGTGGATAATCTTGGTTTTATGTCAAGGGTTTTTCTGTATTTTTAAAATTGTCAGATGTAGCACAGGCAATTTATAGACTGCTTGACTGGTATCATAATATGCATAAAGCCAGTGGAGTTTCCCCTTTAAAACATGTTTTGGAGCTATCTGTTTTAATCCTTAGAGAGGACTATTGGGTGTTTTACATCCCGTCCTGTAATGCTGATCGTTAAAATTCTTCTTAATTATCACAACTAAACTTAGCAGTAAAACTGACACGATGGTTCTCATCTGTAATCCTACAGTTCATGAGACACGCATCATTTGTCTGCTAAAAGAATGAGGTCTTTTTGTATTTAAATTTTGTTACGATGATTAACGTGATACCTGAGGTTTCGGAATACTTGAGGAGCTTGTCACTGTAAAATTCAGTGGTGAATGCTTGCTTGCTTGGTTTTGAAAGTTTGAAGGCACAAATTGTTATATATAAAGTAATGGCATCGTTTGGTTACCCCAATACTATAAATGTGGACACAGCTTCGTATTTGATTATTTGATTTTGCAACGTGGCAGTTAGCTTTTCAAGAGGATTGCCTTCAAATACTTCAGTCTACCCTGAACTGTTTATGGGAAATGTTGGTAGTTGGGCACTGCCATGCTCAGCTTCCACTTTGACTCAGCTTTTCCCAGTCTTCTACTCTTCAGTGTTGTTAAAACAAGACGCTATCAAGCTGAGGATGGTGAACTTTGACTTTCAGTCAGCACTTTCTAAGTTAAATTTGTGCGACGTTGTTTGTAGCTCCAAAAAGTCATTATTTAGGAAATAAATTAGTGATAGCTCTTGTTGTTGATTGTTCTTTTTTTTTTTTCCAGTGGTGCTGTTTAAAGCTGAGGCAGGCAATAGAGGAAGCTGTAGAGTTCCTGAATTCTTCGATTGGCATGGTGCAGGAAATGGAGCAGCAAAGCTGTTATTGCCCTGAACACACTGGCTTAGGGTGTTATTTTATAAATGCCTTTTTACAAATAAACATCCTAAGCCTCTTACATGAGCAATAAAAACTACTGAAAATGTGAAACCGCTACAAGCACGTTTCATTCTCACCTGTGTTTTATGAATGATGTAGGGAGCAGGTCTCTGCTATTACTTCAGTTCTTTTTCCATCTCGTTTTCCTTTTGTTCTCTCCCTCATTCTACATGCAGTAGATGGTATCTGTGTACTAGTGCTAATCCAGTACTGAAGGTCTAACAGTAATGCTCCCTGCTGTGTAAGATGACACGTTGGATCCTGCCGTGACGGAACTGCGCGGTTTAATTCTATGTACGTAAAGAAGCTGGCATTTGGAGGGTCAGTCATGAAATCTGGTTTGATCCTTTGCAAATGTGACCCAAGTGTTTTCCTCAGAAGCTGGATTAAAGGATGTGACCAACCCGAGGACTGAAATCGATGGTCAGTATTGCTTTTCTACCAGTAGGCTCTTCTAGAATTTCATTGACCTTTAGGTTATCTGATTCCAAGACCAAGTTTTAAGATAACCAGTCTTGCTGCTGCACGTGTTGCTGAGAAGCTAGGATAATTATTTTTTGTTTTCCCCACATGTAAAGACTCTTGCTAGTCAAAGAATATGACTATTTTGGCCAAATAATATCTATTAACTTGTAATAGCAGCTTTTCCTGTTTTATAGCTAACCAGTCTGTGTCCTGTTCAATCTGAATAGCAAGAACTCTTGGTATGCCTGAAGCTGGGCACATTTTAAGACTTTGCAGGCAAAAATTTGTAAGATGCATGGAAACCTTTTGGGGGGTGGGGGGGGAAGGGGAGGAGGAAGGATCTCAGAAAGGTTGAAGTAGAGTATCTCTACACTTGTCTCAAAATGACTATACATAATGAACAAATATTAGATGTTAATATTCCTTTTTTTAAGGGTAATTAATTTACTTAGTGTCTGTCACTAAGTGCATCTCTGCTTGCTGCACCTTAAACAATATTAATGTGTAATCAACGGTCTGAAGAGCGTAAAGCCTTTTCTGTTACACCTAAACAGTATTTTGAGAGCACTGAATCTGTCATCCCTCTCAAGTCCAAGACTGGGTGGTCCCCAAGAGGAGTCAGCAGCCTGACTGTGTGAGGGTTCCTATGTTCCAGCAGCAGAATTGAATCGAGGGGAAGGCTTAACTGTGCTGCAGGGCTTATCTGCACCAGGTCTTTATATATACTGTATATATACTTTATATATATCGGTATATATACTTTATATATACAAAAGCTTCTCACAGTGCTTGCTTTATCTTCGGTATGTTATTGGCTTAGTGGGATCTTAGGGATATGTCAGTCAAGATACAGTGTAGTGCTAGAACTAAACTCAGGCTTATTTCCTCTCCTGCCCACGTCCTCCAGTCCATCTTTGATATTCATGCGTGGCCTTGCTGAATCCAGGGTTCAGAATAGCTGGATTTCTCTTGAAAACACTTTGCTACGTATTTCTGGTAAAGTTCTATTGCAATGGAAAGCTAAATGAAGTGCAGGGAAGGCTTGCAAAGCACTTAATTTTATGTGCTAATTAAATAAACCTTTTGCAGTGACGTGGGGACTTGTAAAATCTATTCAATTGTGTATCTTGGATTTTCTTCTTAGAGGCAGTGGCTACTGAGCAGTATGTAGGTACCTGCTTTCTAGACAGAGGAACAATCCAATTTGTCTCCTTACTCCATTTTTAAAAGTAAAATGAAAAGCTAGGTTCCAATTTTGTGAAAGTTAGCAAAGGCAAGTGTTCAAAATGACTTGTGATTTGGTTTTTGTTTTTAAATTGAGGCTTTTTTCTTCTTGTAATTACCTTCATTGAAAATAAGGTTTCAAGTACTTTCTAAATGAGCAAATAAAGATATTATCACGTTTATGGTCTACTCTAAAGGCTTATTTAGGGATGACTCCAGTATGAAGTGTTATAATTACATTTTACTGTGCAAGAATTTTTTTTTCTGTATTCTGTGTGAGTTCTAGTAAATATTGGGCTGGCAATATGTGCAAGAATATATGTTAAAATATTTTCATACCTATCCAAGGTATGACTTTCAAACAGCTATGCTTACAGTTTTATTTTTTTCAGTTCTTTTTTACTTAATGGATGAATTTTCTGTAAAGACTCTGCCTGAAAGATCTGTTTTATTGGCAAACTGCTGATGATAAGTAGAATGATTGAAACCTTGGTCATAAATTTTTGATAAAATATATTCTCAGAATGCTTTCTTCGACCTAGGCATTATTTATATGACAAGTAATGGATTTTGCTATGCTGGAATATATCATAGCCATTGAATGCAAATATAGGAAAGCTGAATCTTTTTTTTAATGTTGATTTTTAGTTATGGAGTGAAGAGCTTCTATTATAAAGGTATTGCTGTGTGTCTTAAGAGCAATGGTTGGAAAACTTGCACTACTGCTTTGGAGATTGTGAGTTTGTAGACACGAAACTTTCAACGTGGATATTAATCTTTGTTCTTGTAAGTAAGAATAACTGCAAGAAGTATTTTATTCCTTGTATCTCAATATGGAGGTATTTTTACACCATAGGATGTAATGCTTAATCATCTAAGGCTTTCGTGCTAGTTCTATATTTATAGTTCAGTTGATTATTATTTTTTTTTGAAGTAATGCAGAGCTTCATTGTGTTGTGATACTTCTGGCTTCCAAATTTCATTTCCTATATAATTTAGGATAAATATTTCAGGAAAAGTTTTGGGGAAATAACTCTAGTTAAGGAACAGGTGATAACCTGTGCACATTGGATTTTAGTTCACTTCAGTTGCTGCTTTAGTAATGCCCTAGATTTTGCATGGAAACGTGCAGATGTGTTGTGGTTAAATACCTCATGGGACTTTCCTTTTTGAATTTTATATTAGTGGGGACACACCTAGTTTCTCACTGGGAACATAGAAAAGATAAAACATTTCCTTTGCAGAAGGTGAAAACAGAAAGGGGTTTTCTCAGATGTTGAGGTAAACTTCAGTCTTCTATTCTGAAAATCTGGCTGGATAATTTAGCCCTCATTAAGATGCATTGATGATAGATATAGCTTTGAGGTGTGTAAATAATTCTTAACTACATGGGAAGAATAATCAGAATGTAGATGACAATAATTTCAGGTTCACTACAGTTGTTTTTTTCTGATCTTAATTGGGAAGATTATTTTAACCAGCAAACAGGGAAAGCTGATAGGTGCTGAAGAACATTGGTGCTGATTGTCTTAGGGCTACACATTAACACAAGACACCTTTAATTTCTTATACCCCTTTGTATTCTCATATATTTCATTTCATGTCTTTTAAATAAAGCAACAGTTAACCATAGAAAGTGACTGTTATTAAAAGGACATACAAGACTTGGCCGGGTCTTTAGTACTGCAGTTTTTCCCTTCATTGTCAGAGGTGGTCACTTGGACAATGAAAATGGATTAAAAAAATACTCTCCTTTCATAAATGACATTCCAACAGATTCTGCAGTATTTATGGTTTTCAAGAGCTCAACATCGAGCTATACATTTTCAGCTATGACTATAAAGAAACTCGGAGAACATTTAGAGAGTGTAGTAGCCTCCTAGAAAAAAATGTAATGCACCCACTTGCAGAAGTAGAAATATCCCCAGTTATCCTATGAAATGGTGGTAACAAACAATTTTATTTTTTTCTAGGAAACTATCAACAGTTATATATGGTGTGATTTACATGTAAAAGGTTCTTGAGCATATACTCAGCAGATCTGCTCTTGGTTTAATTCCTTGCTAACAAACATGCTAATGGTAGCTATGCTAAGAATCGGGTCGTAAGATTATTTACCAACAGTTCCTAAGTGAGTTGGAAAGAAATTAAATGCTGGTATGGGAAAGTATTTTTAAGTCAGCCTGCAGTCCAGAGGATGAGGAAAACACATTGGTTTTGTTTTGCTTGACTGCAGCGTCAAGGTAGGAGAAAGCATGCACAGCCAGACTTGTCCAGAAATGTGTTTAATGTGCTGGGAAAACATTAACTTCTTTCAGTAGCTGTATTTGTTGCTCCTGTAAGCCTGCTGCATGGTTTGGTTATGGGATGGAGTTCCATGTATTTGTTTTCTACCTTAGGGTGAAAGTAACTGTGTTTTGGGAGTGGTCTTGTTCGGTTTTTAATTGATCCAGCTCTCAGCTTTTTGGATTCTAGATGTTTATTTTACAGAAAGGGGAATAATTTAGTAACTATTTACTTGTCGATAATGTTTAAATTTGTATTACAGGTTTGTCTTTTTTTTACTGATTCTGTGAATTAGCCACCTGTCTGAGGCCCCAAAGTGGGATGTGCATGTAATGGCTGCTCCTGGTTGCTCGGGGCTGAGATCTGATCACTGGTGTTTAGAGCCAGCAGCTGATCTTGCTGGAGAGCTCAGAGACCCTCTGCCTATCCCAGAAGCAATTGCCATTGCAGGTCGCTTCATGTGCTTCCACGTACTCCTTTAGAATTGCCATTTCAGTAACCTGGGCCTATTTAAAACACAGCTTTAAACACAAGGCATATACAAAAGAAAAGTGGTAGAGCAGGTGGCAATAACTCGGCTGCCCATCTCTCTTCTCTCCTCCTTCCCTTGCCCTTTAGGGATTCACAGAGTTGGTTCCCTACAGACTTACTGAGCGTTGGTAGCACATTAAGCCAGGACACACGAAGTGCCTGTGGTAGTACATCTATAAAATAACTCCTTCAGCAGCTTCCTGTGTGCAGAGCAATGTTGAAGGCCATATAGGTGGGAAGCAGAGAGCCTGGCTTTCTCTGCTTGGGACTCTTAGCTGGTGGCAGTTTCCTGGTGCTCGATGAGGCCATTTGAGCTCCAGTTGACTACTGGGTGTAGTGCCCAAACACTCAGCCATTTATCCTGGCCTTGGCACAGTTTCCATGGGCAGCTGGACAGCCTCAGCTGGAGCTCTACATGCTGTAAACACAAACTGAGAACTCCGACTGTGGTACGGGGTTGATTTTACTTAAAATTATAAAAATCAAGCAATTCCAAGTTTTCATTTGCGAACTCAATGCAAACTGGTCACGTTTTCAGGTTTAAATTTCTTGTGATGAAGTTCTGGATCAGTGTGTCAGTTGGGGCGTCCAACTGAAGGTATTATAGCAAATATAACTGGGAAGAACTAGAATAAAAACCAACTGTAACTTAAAAACTAAGCACCTCTCTGATTTCTATACTGAACAGTAGTAAGCACATGTTAGTCTCAGCTCTTGCCTGGCTTCTCTGGATGCTGGAAGACAATGTAAGAGGTTTCTGGCATTGAAAAGAGCAAGTCTGACTTGCTGGAGGGCACGTGGAAGTTCAGCTAGAACAATGTATATTATAAGATCTTTGATAGCACTTGGAATTCGCATTATTTTGTGAAGTTTTTTTGTGGCAAAACTTCAAAATAGAATTTCATCCTTGTTGCAGACAGCTTTTGGGTAAAATTCCTGTCATCTCTTGGGTCTAGTTGACAGCATTCAACAGAGAGTCTTGGGTTTAGAGAGTATCATGTGGTGTATTGCGGGCAATGCTTGAATTTCTTGTAGAAATTGGAGAAGAAATGTTAGGGATTGAAGTTATTAAGAACACAGGGAACCATAATCTGAAAGTTAAACCGAGCCTACCAGCTCTACCACAAGTATGGGCTAGGTTATCCATATGATATGCTAGGCTTTCTACGGAGGAACCTTGGTGTGAAATGGACTTGTAATTACTTGTGCTGCTATGTACACTCAAATAAAAATAATCAATTTGTTTATTCAGGTTTATTTTTTGCAGATGTAAAAGAATTTGGGGTTTGTTGTTGTGTGGTTGGTTGGTTGGGGTTTGTTGTTGTGTGGTTGGTTGGTTGGGGTTTGTTGTTGTGTGTGTTTTGGTTCTTTGTTTTTTTTCTTCTGGATAGCAAGCATATATTACACAAAAAAAATTTTTTTCTCATCTAGTGACTGGTCCTCAGCAATGAAGAACTTTCTTCTTTCACCCCTCAGTTCACTAGTGGGTAGAGGGCTATTTTTGAAAGTGAAAATCAGGGGTTTTTTTGACCTCTGAGGGTGGAAAGGGGAAAAAAGACTGTGCAGAATAATTCATGTAGTCACCTGGCTTTTTGGTAAAAGATGAACACTGTGCTGAATAAATAGTTAAAAATTAGAGAATGTGAGATTGAAGGCTTCATAGACAGACATAATCTGCCTTCACCTTTTTGCATGTCCTTGATAATTAGATAACTGCATGTTTTATTGAGCAACAACAATTCCCAAATAAGAAAAGATAAAAAAAAATAAATAAAATACCATGCAATTAACTGCAGACTGTTTACAGTGTCAAAGCAATAGGAGTGTATAGTGGCTTATGTGGAAGTACTGTTCAGAATTCACCTAAAGGTGACCTTTTCCTTTTTGATCTCCATTAAAACCAAAAGATAACCAAAAAAAAACCCCAAAGCAAACAAACAAAACCTCAAAAGCACACCTTTGGGGAAGAGCAGGAAAATACCGCTGATCCCTTAGGAAAAAGTGCAACGTGCTGGCAAAATAAATACATCTTGGCAACTTAGTCGTGACTTTAGAAAAACCAGACAATAGCAAGCTATCGTTTGGCTGACAAAACAAAGTATGGGAGTGCTTGTTGAATGCCTTTGTGTGTCCGACTTCGGAGCTTTCTGAGAGAAGGGAATTGTTTTCGCCGCTTCGCGGTATAGATTACGCATCATCACACGAGGACAGCTCACTGCTCTGCTTTGTTGCCTTTTGCACTGTACAATCTTGCATCCCGTGTGAGTAGATATGTTGCAGAATTGTGATTTTTATTCTAAATTGTTCGGTTTCTTTCGCCGCTGAAAAGGTAGCCTCTGTTTCGAGGCAGATGCACAAAGAAGGGGAGATGGCAAAATAGCCCTGACATTGGCTTTGTTTAGCTTGGCCAGCAGTCTAGGAAACACTCATGTTATGCGAGTCTCTTTGTAGCTAGCCTCTAATAAACGAGGTATGATTTGGTAGTTGGCATGGTAATTAACCTGGAAAACTATCCTTTGCTTTGCTTGCCAGCTGGCTTTCTATGCTGTGATGCTAATTGGTAAACTGATCTGCTGAAGAGAGGCTTGAAATGTCTCCAGGCTTGACTGTATTTAATTCATCTCGTATTTCAATGAATGGCATTCTTCTGTTTGTTTTGTTGTTGTTGTTTGGGGTTGTCCATTATTTGGAATGTTTTTGTTTGTTGTCTTTTTTTGACAACTGCTCTTTACAGTTTTAGTGCTCGTGATAATTAAAAAAAAAACCCTACAAAAACCCAACAACTAAAACACCAAACTTCAATAAAAGTGTTTGGTTGGGTTGGTTGGTTTGTTTGTTTGTTTGTTTTGAGGTTCTTTTGTTGTATTTTTTTTGGGAGGGGATGGTCTTCTTGAACAGACATTTCTGGCTGGACGAATTTATGCTAGGCTGTAAAATATTGACGCGCTTTTAACGTTAATTCTGGTTGCCTTACATAGGGTGTTTGCATAAATATTCCTGAAACAAAACGCTATTGAACAGAATGTGATCTGCATTCACTCAAGACTGTTTTGTCAGTCAAGAGTAAACAGAATTGTGTTGTTGTAACAGAACTTGTATGGTAAATGTAGAAATATGTAGGAAAACTGTAAGGGGTGAGGGATTTACTAGCTACAGATGATAAAAACCTGCCTTGATGTTGCCTTACTGCTTTATAGGAGATGTTTGCATTTTTTACCCATTTAAACTAAGGCAGTGGCCCATGCCTAACTGAAATATGCACTGAAGAGAGTTCCTTTGATTCTCTTTGGAATGTTCACATCTAGAACACGGAAACCCCTCTATATATGCATTTGTGTTCTGGTTCGCAGTCTGATCATTTTTCAACCTAGCCTTTTCTATAAGAAGCATTTGCTGCTATTGGTATTTGGGGTGTAATGAGGTATTCCTGATGTTGTGGGTTGCTCTGAAAGAACAGAGATGAAACACAGTGAATTAGAAGATCGGTTATTAAACGTATTTTTTTTATTTTATAGGTTATTCAGCAATAGTTATGAACTCCCGTTTACGAGCCCTAGGTGGGAGAATAAATAACATACGAGCAGCAGAGCTACCGAAAGAGAAAACCCGATCAGAGATCGTCTGCAACGTCCACTTTTTGGATGGCTCAGTGCAAAGCTTCAAAGTCAACGTAAGTTTGGAGAACTACTTTTTTCTTTTTCTTTTGTTTTTTTTTTTTTAAATACTTTGAAATTTGTTTGAAAGCTGAAGATCAAATGTGGAACCCTGAGGCACAGGGTTTCCAAAAGATGTTGAAGGTGTCGATTTGCCATTATAAGCTATAGAACTATCGGTTATAAAATGGATTTCTAAAGTGCTATTTAATTTTCTTCAAAGTCAACCAACTGAAATGTCATAAAATCACGGCATGCAGATTGCATCTGGAAGAAGGTCTTATGTACGGTGTGGGAAACATGAAGAAACAGGTCTGGCAACCATTTTCAGTTATAAGTAATTAATATTTCAAGGGGACTTCCAGATTTGGATGTGCTCCTCCTTTTCTCCCATCAAAGGGCTGGTAGTCCTAAGAGGAGCAGGCCTTCTAAATTCCTGTAGTGATGTCAGTACATGTCTTCACTATTTACGTCAGAAAATATCATGGTGTAGTAGGCCAGTTCTGTTCAGTCTTCTGTATGTCAGTGTAGGCTCTTTATCTGGGAATATGAAGGAAAAGAGGATTAACAGAGGTTTGCACTCTACATTTTTACTGTGTTATATTCTGTGAATATTTTGGTGCATAACCTTCAGTACTGATGAAAAGTATTAGATCATTTTTAAATAAGAACAAAGGAAATACCTTCACTCTTCAATCACTTTTCAGTAGAATTATCTGACCATGCAGAAAAATGGTGGATGAATTTAAGTATAATTGTGTGAATTTGTGTATAGGAAACTTGTATTATCCAGTTTACCCAATTTGAGAAGATGCATTTTGCTGAGGAAGCTGTGCTGTTGGATGTCTATGATTCTATGTCATAGGTTATACAATGCTTTCTCATAGGAGATTCAAAACTTCACCTGAAACCTGTATTTTCCTAAATATCATCAGTCCTCTTTGCAGACTGATTTTATTTTTGAACTTTGGATATTTATTGAAGTGGAAATGATTCGATATGTGAACAGGTGATTTTCATTCTAATATATAGAATTAGTCTCGTATTTTGTATATATTTTATACAATATATGGGAAGTAAGTCACACTCAGGAGTGGGGTACAAGGAGAGTAGCTATATAAGAGAAGAAGCAATACATAAGTGAACAATTTCCATTTTTCATCTCCAGCATGCCCTAGAGGATTGCCTAGTCTATCAACGGGCTGGCATAATTGTTCTCCCATCCTGTATAAGGATTTCTAAGAAATGAGGAATTGAAAATTTTATAAATCCATGCATAGTAGTATATTCTTCCTTGTGAACAAGTTTTTATGCAGTTTTAGATTTAGCTCTTGGCCTGAAGTCCAGCACTGTACAAGGAAACTTTGCTTCTCATTTCATCCTTTAAGCAGTGAGTGCAGTGTGATGAATGGGAATCATGTTGAAACTCTGGACCCAGTTGATCTCTCTTCCTCCCTTCAGTGTACCCCCAGGATATCCCTGCTGGTTACCTCCTTCATCCAGGAATTAGAGGGCCTCCTTTATTGCAGCAGGAATGCTGAACTGTCAGAGGGATAATGCAGGACCCATTATTACTTTGCTGAAAAGAAGCATGGCTGCTGCACTATGTTATGGGCTAATGCAAGGAAGAGGTTAATCAGAAAATTTATGATCTTGGAGTACTGAATTTTCATACTGGTAGTGAAGGAGCCTGTGCTTATCTGCCAGAATGGCCCTTCCATATTATCCAACCCTAAAGCCTGCCAAAGCAACAGGCTTTGCAGCACTCTGGCTGTGGGGCAAGGTCTGCTTCTCAAAGGGGTTTGAAGCCAGCTGCGGAAAACCTGGATCCAAGTTCTGCTTGGCAAAAAAATTCATCGTAGTGAAGTTTGGGCCTGACTGTGTGTATGTTTTTATTTTAATTGCCAACATCATTCAGTTTATGTCTGTGAGCAAACAGTAACTCAGTGGTTGTGGTCAGTCTGGGAATCAGCTAGGCATGTCTTGAAGGGAAATTAATTTTGATCTGAACAGGTTTTCCCCAGTAGTGAAATCTTTCTGTGTTGCTTTAGAGAAACTGTCACATCAATACATGAATTTTCTAGAGCTGATTTTGCTCCATACTGTATTCATTTCTGGATGCCAGGTCAACTGAGTCTATATTTTAAAGAAATTAAATACACATATTACATGACATGATTATCTAAAAGAAAATATAAACAGCAATGTAATTAATATAATAATGCCTTGTTAAAATGATGATGCTTTTTAAAGTGACTAGGTGGATATATGGACAAAAAGTCATACTATGTCTTGTGAATGTTGTAAATATGTTTTCTAGTTTATTTTCTCAGCTTTTACTGTTATTACTGGAATCTGTTGAATATTCGTCTCTTCTGATCACCTCTTTTAAAGCATAAGGTGTAGTGTTGTCTCTTTAAAACTTCAACATATAAGTGGAAAATTGAGGTTAGGAACTTTTCAGGGTTGTATGTTTATGGGCTAGTAGTACCTGGGTGTGATTTATGAAAGCTCTAAGTTTGGATATATGTTGCACTTTGAACTAATACTAGGCTAACATTCATGAATACACAATTATGCTTTGCATTCATAGATAGGATAATACTTTTCTACCACAAATAGTGGAAAGCAAATAGGGAAAAGCAGAATACTCAAAGCTTGGTCTTCATCCATTTCATAGCATAGATGGAATCAAAGACTTCTCCCATTCTAATGACAACACACTGAAAAATACTGAGCATTGCTTTTTCATGTGACAGCTATCTGAATACAGAATTCTTACTGCAGAAGGACTTCTTCCTTTAAAAGGCATAAGGGATTATAGAGGGGAAAAATAACATCAAAAAAAGAAACATCAAGAATAAGAAGAAACTTATGAGAAACTTGCTCTAAGCTTAAGCAAATTGATATTCCTAAGTTGTCATTTATAATATTTTGTTGGCACTGCATAGGTGCTGAAGACAAGTAAATTTGGGGTGGATTTAAACTTCAAAGAAAGATGATGGATTAAATAGTCTAAACTTATAACCTATCGATAGACTGAGAACAGCAGCTTAGGTATTTTGAAATTTTGAACTAGTACTACGTGACAGTAGAACGTTCATGGTATCTCCCAATACTGAACTGTCCAAAATCCAGGCACAGAAGTGAAGGTGCACGTAAGCTAAGAGTTGGAAATGGTCTGTCAAAAACACATTTGAGGCAAAGGCTTGACTGCACTTGGTACTGAGGGTTGCACTTAATTTTAATTATATACAGGTTTTCTTGAAGCCTTCCAATAAATTTCAGGTATTTGAATTTTATGATAAGGTTAGTTCACTTCTGTCTCTGATGTTACCTCTGCCTTGTTCTAAGGATATAATGCATAAGCCTTCCATGTGGGCAAAACATTAGCTGTCATTCTGCTATATACAGAATGTGCTCACCTGCTATGTTTGTGTGTGTTTAATAGGTGCATATTGAGCAATAAGGAGAGTTTTTGGTAACTTTTGGTGTAAGCATGTAGGAATTCTCCATTATTGCTCTACTTTGACTTATTTACCAGGAATGACCACTTGGGAAATATACCTCTCAATATCCAGTAAATTAACTTTTGTTGAAGGGATAAAATGTACAGTGTCAGATCACTTTCATTTTGCATTGTCTTTCTGAGACAATGCTTATTAATTAGTACCTGTGGTTTTTGCTTTTATACTCGTTGGGTTTTAGTAATAGGGTTTCCTTCTAGGAATAAAATGATTAGGCAATGATAACGAGAAGTTGCATGGCTTGAAATTGAAATCGTAATCCCGACCACCTCAGTAAAGCTCCTTCTTCCAGTATTTGCAAAGGAACATGATTATTACAGTTAGCACCAGCATTTACTATTGTTATGTTTAAAATAATGGACAGAGACAGAAGTCTTAAAGGTTCTTTTTAATTGTGGATGTGAGTTTTGTAACTTGAAACTATTCATCGTAGCATGCGATGAGGCGGAGTGGTTCTTTGCCACGAAATTTTCCCACTGGATATTGTTTGTTGATCCAAGACTGTTCAGTGCTAATCCATGTCCCTGCCCGTTGAAGAACTGATGTGTGAAGTTAAGGCTGACAACAAATCATTTTATATTGAGGCAGATCAGTATTCTCTGTAACTGGAAAACACTAAACCAGTATGAAACTTGATGATGCCTTTTGAGTACAGTGCGAAAGTGATCCGACCTCCAGCAGGTTTGTTAGTTTTAGCCCTTCATGAGGTCTGACATCATAATTAATACTGAAGGAAAGAATTAGTGGAGAGGGGATTTTTCCAAAGTTAGAACTGGAACGACTAACCTCATGTATATGCTTGTTTTAAAACATTTTTGAGGCAGAGGAAATGCAATGGGTCAAAACTCTGCTGGCCGGGATAAATATTTTGTGTGACCTTTATAATGGGAAAATACTGTGGTGGAGTGTATGGAATCTCAAAGAGTTATGGGATGGGCTGGGACCTGGCTCAAGAGGTGGCTGTAGATCTTGCAGAAAAGGAGATGTTAAGAAGTGCAAGGACATTAATAGGATTTTTGACTGTCAAATTTCATTAACATGTGGCTACTGACTCAGTAAATCAAAAAAGTAAGGTTTGAGGCATTATTAACAATAAAAAAAAGATACAGGAATGTGAGGTAGCAGATAGGTTATCTTGAACAAGGAGTAATTGAAGTGGGGGAAGTCAGTAGTGTAAACTAATAGCTTTCTTAAGATGAGGTAATGTTTTTTTTTGAGCTCAATTTTCAGTTGCAAACAATAGAGGAGGAGAACGCTGGTAGTTTGAAGCCGGAGCTGCTCATGTGTTAACAGTCTGAAAAAGGTGAGTGCTATTATGCACCAGGCAGGAATCTTCAGCCAATGTCAAGAAAGTATTAACAGTGTTAGTCTTGGCATCCAGGCTACTCTCTGAGGAATGTCACATGTGGATCCTGGCTACTGGCAGACAAAAGAGGGAAGTTCCAATCGGGCAGGCATAGAAAGTACAGCTAGGATGCTCTGCAAAAGTCTAGACCTAAGGAAAGAAGAAGCTTTTCTGTTTATTCCAGCTAAACCAAATCTTACATGCTCTGAAGAGCATCAGGTGAGTAAATAAATTCCAGGAAGAGAAAAGGACAGAGTTAGCAGAAAAGCAAATAAATTAGCTGTGTGTAAAATTAGTGTAGAATTTAAAAGAAAGCTTAGCACTTCATGTCTGTGAGCTTGAACGTTGGGACCCAGGCTGGTGGATGGCTGTTACAGACTGAATTAAGAAAGGATTACATCAAAAAGCATGTGAGGGACAATAGGTATTTTGTCTGAAGTGAGACTGAAGTTGCAAAAGCTTAGGTGGTGTTTAACTGTGAGGGTATCACTGCCAGCAAGCGAGGGCAAAACTCTTGCAGAGGAGAGGGACAGGGTGACATGCTTTATGTTGCACTGTCCTCTTAGTGTCACTTCGTACCACTTACCTTGTAGAAGTTAACAAACTGAAAAGGATTACTTGCATGTTTATCCCTCTACTCCAAAGAGCTAACAGTTTTCCCTTAGTTTATGCAGTTCTTAGGACAGCTTCTAGGCAGTACTTGACACTGAAAATAATGGAGTTCCTTCTCTTCAAAATTGTGTGGCTTATTAGAAATTAAACTTGAGTGATCTAAATTTCCTAAATATAGCAGGAAACTGTCATGGCACAGGCGTAATGTAATAAATGCTAGTTATGACTGCTTTAAATACTAATTTTTGTCCTAACCAACATAAGGTATAATATAGTACATAAGGTATAATATATTTCAAGGCAGATTTAGATGGAGGTGAATGATGTGTGGTTACGAGGTGGTTGATGCAAAGCTTTTAACAGTTCAGAATATGGAGTGGTAGATGTCAGTTAAGATGAAATAAATGGAAACTTCTTTTCAGGGTGGGAATAAACATCTTGGAAATGTTTTTCTATTAAAAAGAAACATCTAAAATTTCTTCAGATCATTGTAAGAGCTTGCCATTGTAACAGAATAGGCTAGTGTGGAAAGTGCTGATTTTCTAAAATCTCATTAGAAAAAGCTTTATTTAGAATGTCTTAACTACTTGCTGTAATGGTTGACAATGGAGTTAAAGAGAACTTGGTTCTAATGCTGGTCTTAGTCTAGTGGTGTTCATGTTTTGCCCTCTTCCTGTGTTGGAGGGGAGTGAAAGTAGAGAGTATTGTAAAGCACTTGACAGGTTGTACCGCTCGAGTACACTGTGGCTATGGACTGTAGTGAAATGGATGCAGAATTCAAGAGCAGTGATGTGAGATGTTAACCTGCCTCACTTCACATCTAGATCTCAAAACTGTTCATGTGCAAACTTAGAGGCCTGAGCGGTCTTGCAACTATTGGGAGACCTCAAGAAGTGAAACAAGGTGGGAGACTGTTGGAGGAGAAAGGATAGTTTCATACATAAGACAGTCAAGCGTTGCCTACTTTATTTTCTTAATATGTGACTTTGCTCCAGAAAAATGGGCACAGCTTTTCATAGGAGGCCAATAGTTGGCTGTTATCGTGCTTTGCATCTGGAGCCTAATGTAGAAACATGAGGCATTCAAATCACAAATAAGCTGCTAAGAGTTCTAGTCTGGAAGTAGGAAGTGTTGGATAATTTTCTGTCTTCCAAAATGAGGTAGAGTGGGTGTCTTTTGCTTGAAAATCTTTTCTTCTTTTCCCATCTTTTAAATAGAAAGAATGCCTTTATGAAATAAGGGAATACAATAGAATGTGTCACTGTTTAAAGCACTCAATACTACAGTGTGGTACCCCATTTTAAAAAAAAACGACAGAAAAAAATCTGTCTTCTGAACAGGACTTGACTTTTGTATAATAAACAAGGTCTAGACAGAAAGGATTGAATACAACATTGTGTTCTTCACTTGAGTACTCTTGTGTACTGAGTGAAGCTGGAGCCATCCACAAAAAAAGTGTCACTACCATGCTTATACATCAAGTTCTTTGTATCAAGAAATTGTTTTAAGAAACTAAGAAATTTGCTTGAGAAATCAGAACTTAAGAAATTTATTTAATAATAAAGTACTTGTCTTTTGCAGTCTAGTTTTTGTCTGGTCTTTTTTTGTTCTTTGGTGGGTTTTTTTGCACATGTGCAGTTTATTTCTGCTTTAGAAGTGAGATTTAAAAGAGCATGTAAAAAATTAGTTGTCTATTCAAAAAATTACAGCAAAGATACCAAGCAAACTGTCCTGATTTATTACTTTTTAATTCTGTCCAGGAATTTTGTATTTAAAAAATCTAGACCCAAAATGCCATACAGCTTTGCAAGCTATTACACATTAATATATTTAGGATTACAATCTTGTTAAGGGGTTTTTCTTCATTTCTCTTTATGGTTGTTTTGGGTTTTTTGGTTTGGTGGTTGTATTTGTTTTGGTGGTTTTGAGTTTTTTTGTTTTTGCTGGGTTTTTTTTTTTTTCATAGAATTGGTTCAGTGTCCTTTGGCAGAAGTTGGTTAACCTGCTCTCCACAATGCCATGGCGTGGAGATACTTGTTTGCCTTGGGTGCAATTATACCATGCTTAAGCTTCTGGATTTCCACTGCCTGTGTAATTCCCCAGTTACCTCACTTCTAGCATACCTGTCTTGAGAGAGATCTAGTTAGAAAGTGTTGTGGCTGAACAGAAGCTGAGTGGCAGGTGAGAGTTGAAGCTGAAGTACAGGATCTTATGGCTGGAGCACAACATCCTCCTTTATTTTTATTTTTATTTTTTATTAGTAGCATTATTTTTTCTTCTTCTGATCCATCCAAGTATATACTAACTTTGCCTTTTGACAGCTGATGTGGAAACAGAGGGAGCTGCTTCGGTGGTGTCAGTAGGGGCCAGAGCAGCCCCATGTGGCTGTAAACAACCCTTGCAAGCTACAGCTCCAGAGAACGCCTTGCTCCTCAAGACTGTGGTCAAAGGAGAGGTTGCCTGCTTAAAATTAAATTGCTGGACTGACCTCAAGGGCCTGAATTCATGTCAGTTCATATTGTGATGCTTCACATGCCTAATGTATTTTGGAAAGAAAGCTTCTTAAAAAAAACCCAAAAAAACTTCCCAACTTTTAGCAGACTTTCTTACTGCTCAGAAACTTGAAGCAATGAATTAACAGCTATGTTTTTAATTGATGAATTACGTATTTTTAAAAGCAAATTTATTTCAATTAATTGTATCTTAAACCGTGTAAAAGTTGCAGAGTTTCACTTGTCAAGTTTTCTTCTTTTCAGAAACAAGACACTGGACAGATTTTATTGGATATGACCTATAACCAGTTGGGTGTGACGGAGAAGGAATATTTTGGTTTACAGCAAAATGAAACTTCAGTAGACTCACCTGTAAGTATAGTAAATAATAAATGTGTGCATGTATATGTGTATATACATGTATACACACGTTTATGTATACATGCATATACATGCACACACATACACGTAAATAAACAATATTTATTTGGAAATATCTTTAATCCATCTAATAGTTTTTCGTTTCACAGCGATGGCTTGAACCAAACAAACCTATTAGAAAACAGTTGAAAGGTAAGACTGGTATTTAATATCTTGATTCTAACTGTGTAGTCCTGCTTTCCTGTCTTCCTATGACTTGAATAAATACAGTTCCTGTAAGTTACTCTGTCCAAATGGTAATTTTTCTTTAAGAGCAAGTTTTATCTCTACGAATCTTTTCAGCAGAGCTTTTCTTACTGCTGAGTGCTAATAAGACCTGGTAGGTCACTAACTTTGGTGCTGTAATAGCATCTAAACCTGGCTTTTGAACAGTGTTGGATACCATGGCTGTGAGAGTTGTATCATAGTGCCAATCAATCTCTCCTGTCAGGGAAGATAAAGAAGGGATTTTGGTCGAGGGGTGTGGAGCCAGTTTCATGTATAGGTTCTGGCAATTGCTTGTCTCAAGTAAGAAAAAAATAAACTTATGCTTGTTGGTTTTTTTTTTTTTTAAAGCCAACCAACCCAAAAGACATCACATGCCTCCAAGTGCATGTGTTGTTCTAGTATGTCTTGTTTTTAAAGAGCTTTGGGTAGCACAGAACGCTTACCAAATAGTACAAGCTGGCCAGCATGACCCTGCCAGATAGCAGCTTAGGAGGACTGCGTGACACTGTCCCAGTTTGTGCTGTGAAATTTGATCTATGTTTTTTGACTCTCTTATTTCTACTATATGCTGTAGATTGTATATGAATTGAAATAAAAATACATGAAGTTAACATGGTGAACTTCTGTTAATTACTTGCTCAGTTCTATCTTACATATATATACATTATCTCAATCGAGACGCTTCAATATATACTTGCTGCTTTTTTTTCCTCTCCTAATACCTGAGACAAAGATAACTAAGAAGTGCCTTTTATGGAAAGGGGCATACACAAAGTACAATATTTGAGAGTATTTTCTCATCGTGTTGGGGGACTGGGAGAAACTTCTTGTGGTTTCTTGATTTCTTGAGATTGCTGTGTGGTTGTTCATCTAATTTTTCTATAAATATAGAATTAAAATCCTTGCACTCTTTGTTTTTTCAAATAAAAAAAAGTATTTGCTTTTCTAAAATGTTGCAGGAGGTTTTCCCTGCACCCTTCGTTTTCGTGTAAGGTTTTTTATACCGGATCCTAACACACTTCAACAAGAACAAACCAGGTAACTTCTGCTAATGTTTGCTCCCCTGAACTAAGAAATGTGTAAAGCCTTCCGTTCCCATCTCCACAGCTTGGCAAACTATGCTTTAGTAGGTGGATAACTTCACATAACTCTGTATTAAATGTGTTTGGAACTGACAGCTTGAGGCAATGCCCATAATGAATGGTTTCTGCTATACACAGCCTAGGACCCCAAAACAGAGCTGGAGTACAAGCTGATAACAAAGATGATAGTTGTTTTATTTGCACCTTGATTTCCTTCCTTTTAATTATTTGAGCCCTTCATCACTTGAAGTGCCTGCCTATTGCCTGTTTTCTCCTTTTCCTTTCTGATGCCTTAAGTAATCAGCTGTAATGGTTGAACTTCCCTATTTTTTAATGATTAATCTATCTGCGTGCCCTACGTATGTTAAAAGTTTTGTATCAACACTGAGGCAGTTTTGAAAGTGTGCAGTAAATTTAACACTGTGGGTGTGGGAGGGTGGGGTTTGTTTCAAGAACAGATAGCAGTTCTTGTTTTCTAGTTTGCCTATTCTATAACATGCAAAGATCTATAACGCTTCAGTTTGTAGCAGACTTTTAAAATTTTCTGTCTTTTTTTAACCTATTTCTTAGTTTTTAGGATGGTAGAGGAGTGCATGACTTAAAAGCAATGTTCAATTAACTTATCAGAAGACTTTAACTGAATACTTGTTCAGTGCTCATGATTTGGAATTTAGAATTCACAGGCACTCATTAGTCTGATACTTTGGTAATGTTTTCACTGTTATTTTCAGTGACTTAAGAATATAAATAGTACAGCAAGTTAAATCATGTTTCTTGTAGAAGACCCAGCTATTGACCTGTTTTGGTATTTGCTAATCATGCAGTTTTAAGCTGTTCTGAAGTTTTAAATTGAAATTATTCTAAGACCCATTCTTTTTTGGTTTGTCATATTCCAACTCTCCAGCATCAGTATGAAGTAACATTGTCAAACGATAATAAAAGCAAGACTGAACTGCACTTAGAGAATTGCTTAAGAGGTTTTTTTCAGCATATACTACTTGAGAAATGTCTCATCCTCTATGGAATAGTTCCACGATAGACTATCACAGTTTAGAGCTGGGGGGGTTTGTTGTAGGAAGTTTTTTCTGTGTGTTTTGTTGGTTTGCAGTTAAATTTGTTTGCTGGTTTTTGAGGGTTTTGGTTGGTTTGTTTGTTTTTTAAATAGAAGTTACATCCAAGAGGAATATTCCTGGGAAAAAGTGACAATTTCTGTAATGGTTTGGTTTTTTTCCACTGTTCATTGTGGTATTAATACTGTTGTCCTGGAGCTGTAGTACAGACTGCTGGAGATATTTGAAACTGTTGTGAGAGTGAGTGGGTGTATGATTACATATTTGTAAATGCCACTAAGCTTTATTCATCTCTTTGTATAGTTTGCCAGGAAATCTAACAAAATAAAAGTGATAAATGTAACCATTTAAACCATGACTCTTAAATACGAAAATAAATGTTTGTTTCTTTTCTAAAAAAAATAATCTCCTCTTCCAGGCACTTATTCTTCCTCCAGTTGAAGACTGATATTGTTGAAGGAAGGTAATAAAAATTTCTCTATAACTCTTTTTAAAATAAACCCAACCCAAAACCACAAAAGAGAAGACTTTTTCCTAGCGTATCATTGCTATAAAAATGTACCTTATGAAGCATTGCTTTCAAAGAAAATCAAATCGCTAGGGACACTGCAGATTTTCACATAGCTCACTTATAAAGAACAGGGTAGAGCTCTGTTTCAAATGAACTGTAGGAGATACTGTGTGTCAGCAGGTACAATGTCAACCTGGGAGATTTTTATGCAAGGCACGGTGTGCCAGATAGGGTATTCCAAATGTGGGGACCCACTGTCTAGTGCAGTAATCAGGGGGTAGTAGCAAAGGGCAGTTCATGCTATTGTTTTGCATGATTTCAGCATTCTATCCCCTGTATGGTGGGCATGTATCCAGTGGGTCCTTTGCCTTCAATTCTTGTGTATTTGTGCATTTTGAAAAAAGAGGAAAAAGTTGCCATTAGGTGTTGAGTTTTTTTTCATTTGTGGAGTCGGTTATGAGATCAGAGCTGTGTTTATGCTTGGCATTTGGCTAATTTTAGTGTTTGTGTCTAGTTTTAAATACAGCAGACTGCAGCTATTAAAATAATGTCCAGATCCCCATAAAAAAATCCCTTCTCCTTTTGCATGCCCAAAAAAGCATCCAGCAAGATACGAACATCTCCTTTTAGGACTAGTTACTTCCATTCTCTTAAGAAGCTGTTACACATCAACTAGCTTTTAATGCCCTATCCTATAGTGCTTTGACACTCGAACTTTGTAAGAAAAAATCAGATACTCTTTGAAGATAAATGCATCTTCACATACTGAACTAATTACAGAGACGCTGTTAACGATACATTTATACAGCCTTCTAAATCAAAATATTTTCCCCTCTTTCCAGGCTGTCCTGCCCCATTAATTCTGCTGTTGTCTTGGCATCGTACGCAGTACAATGTAAGTAATAACCAAGTGATCTTTTATTAATAAATGTATTTGACTGCCTACCTTCTCTGCTGTTGGGCACTAGAAAATAAGGAAGAATTCTTTTATTTGTGCAGAATATTCAAAATGCTACAGGTGATGCTTTGCAAAAAAGATGCAGGTTATTAAAGCAGCCTTCAGACAGTCTAAGTAGAAAGAGTGTACTTGTTAGGGCTGTCACAAAAAAAAAAGGTTGATACAAGGATAATATTGTTGTTATTTGTGTGCTTATACCACTGGCAAAAAAAGGCAGGTTTTCATTGTCATGAGAAACAAAATAAAGCTTATCGTGTATTACAGTAGTGATGGGAAAGCATTCCAGGGAAATAACTGTTCCCTAGATGATCTCTTAAGGGGAAGGTAAGCTCGTGATTAAGAAACTCTAATGTTCTTAGGTAATGTTTTTTAGGGAATTTGATTCTTAGATATGTCAAACTGTCAGTCACTTTGTAATATATTTAAGGTGACTCTATGTACAAGAACTTGCATATTTCTCATTTGCCTGCAGCTGGCAAAAAGAAATTCTAAGGTTGTTCTTAGGAAAATATCTGCTGTAGAAGGAAAATGGAGCCTGATCCAAAGCCTTGCAGGCATCCTAAACAGATAGTGACAAACAGTTGAAGGAAGACCTTTCTCATTAAACAAACAGAAAAGCAGGTTGAGGGTTCAGTGGAGTTTGTGTATTTGGAAAAATGATTGTCAAGGAAAGCATACCAGAATAGTTGTGTAATTATTTGTCTGACGTATATTTAGCCCATTTCTTTATGGAAAGGCTAGCTGAAGTCTGCAGAAATGATTGAGGTAAGTTTTTCTTGAAATAAGGACCAAGCTAAATAATTAAAATATGGTTTTCAAAGAAGAAAGTGATAAACTGTCAGTATATATGAAAATCCCAAGTGGCTGTAAACCATTAACTTTTATGTTCAAGTATGTCGTATGTTGTGCCCTTTTATTAAATGGAATTTTAACCACATTCAAGTAAGAATGGTTGAAACAAGATCAAGTTTTCCATAGTAGGTGGGTGTCCCAGTTTTGTTGCCAAAGGAAATGCATCCCTGCTTCTGTATCCCTGGGGCACAGCAGGGCACTTGAAGGCTGAAATACTCTGAACCTGTAGGATTGCAAAATGCAGTCTTGCTGACCCGATTGTGCTCAAGCACAAAAATTTAAAGGTACACAGAAGAATGCAAATATTTTATCATAAAGTCAGGCTTAGCATGATTTTAAAAATGAATCATGCCACAGGTAGTGTACCCCACATCCCACAGTAGTTTCTGTTTCCCCTTTAGCTTTATGCCTTTCCCTTTTTAGTGTTTCGGGTGCCTCCTAGTGCACTGATTTGTACTAAATGAGAACTAATGCAGTTATTTGTACTAAAGGCTGTCAGTGAAGATCGTGGAGGAGTGCTTGTGTGCTTTAATCTATTCCTGGTGGATTCTGGAGTTTCCCATGCAACTATTTTCCTGGTATTCCCAATCCATGAGAGTGCTATTAATACTGGTTTTTTAATTTAAAATCAAAAAGAAGTGTTCACTTAAAGCAAAAGAAACCACTAACATTTTGATTTTGCTACCAGGTTGTTGCTCTTTCCAGAAAGATGATGGCACAGGAAAAAACTTCTGAAATCTCTATGTGTAGGCCTCCTAGCTAGTCATGTTTGCTAGAATTCTTGTCAACTTAAAACTATTTAAAAGCATTTTGGTGGTTTAATTTTTATTCATACCTATTAAGGACAGTTGAAGTTCTTGGGTGTGAAGTATCTGCTTATTAAGAAGCCACTGTCTGAAGTTGCCATGGATCAGTTCTACCTGAACTGTTTCTTATTACTCCCAATTCTCAGTGGCTTTCAGGCTGCTCTCTCCTTCTGTAACTTCCCTTGTAGGCAGAAGGGGAAACCATTGTTGTCGGACAACCCTACGGTTATTTATTTAAAAGGTGGAGCTGTTGTCACTGGAGGGAGGGCTGTTGCAGATATCTTTCATTGTGCATGAATTTTCAGGTTTGATATTTCTGCTCTTGCTTTTTTAACTATAGCTTTCACACGTGACAGCTGTATGGTTGACCTTCCCAGGCTTTGAGTTTTGCAGCGGGTTAGTTGGTGGTGACGTCTGTTGTGCCACGGGAGTCCTGTTTCTCCGTGTTGCCCTTTGCACGGGTGTTTGGGTTCAGCACTGAGGTTCTGAAATCAAGCTCTGACATGTTGTTCTGCACCTCTGTGGCACTGCCTGTGTTGTCTGGTGGTGCTAAGTTACAGGGGAATGCAAGTGGGTGTGAGTACCGTGTCTGAATAGCATGGGACTAAACTTGGTTACTAATACAGCTCAGACACTCGAAGAAGAAGTTGTTAGTTTGTTATCAGTAAATGTGCTTTGTGACAGAAATGATCAGTGAAATTTGAACTCCTTTTTTTAAGAACTTACCGAGGTGCATTTCAAAGAATTTTGAAATCATTACATCTGAGGGATGATCTCATGCTGGAAAACAATGTAATGCTAAATCATACAGTTTGGTTTTTACTGGTGTAAAATAGGAACGTTGTATGGCCTGTAAAATGAAATAAGGGACCTGTACAGTGTGTGCACCACTGGTTTAGCACCACTGGTTTAGCACCACTGGTTTAGCACCACTTGTTTTCTATCACTTACTACATGAAGCTCCCATTTCCAGAATAATATATGAATGACTAACTTGGTTTGTAAGAAGTCCCATGTGTTTGGTGGCAATATGCTCATATGTGCATAAATTCTTTGCTGGACTGGGACTTGAATCTAAAGCACAGCAACAAAGCCTACGAATGATGTTACAAATACTTTTGAGAAACTTCCTGAGCATCAGTTGCTCAGTGATTCAGTACGACTGGGGGCTTGCTCTTATCTTCTGTGATACTGTTCCCCTCTCAGCTCTGCTTTGAGAACCAGGACGTTTCTCTAGCACTCCGCTATCTGTCTTTTGGAGTTTGTTCAGCAAGGTGTTGACTGGTTGCTTGGGATTCAGATGAACTTGAACCTCTACTAAGAAAAGGAAGGCAGGTGAGGATGAGGATTCAAGGAAAGCTGAGATCAGTGTGCAAGTCTGTCAGGAACTAGGCCTACGAGTTTGTGAGCATCCTGGGAATGCTAGAAGGCTGAGATCCCAGAAGAGGTGGAGTATAAGAATTAGAGGAACATGAACAGCAGCTCTACAGTGAAAGTTGCACCACATGATTTCCCCATCAACTTTCTTCTTGCATGATTTTTCTAACTTGCTTTCATTTTGCCCCTCTCTCATGATATAAATTACACTGCAACCTTAGCCTTTCTAGTTTGCAGATATCCACCCTTTTTCATAGCTAGTATTTGGGGATGTTTCCTCTGTGTGCTCCCCACCTATGCTTTTTGAAGTGAAATAGTGCTCAGAAGGACAGCATATAAGCTGAGACATTTGCTCAGAGGTCAGTGAGGTTCCTGCTACTCTCCAGGGCACCTGTGGTACTTAGGCCTGAGAATCAAAATCGGACTGGATCAATAAAGAAAAATTTGACCTGAATTTGAAGTGTTTGAAATGATCTACCAGATGCGCGTTGCGGGGTGTGAGGATTCTGTGCATGTCCCGTCTGTTCTTCTGGAGCCTGCAGCAATGCTGTTCAGTCACAGGTACCTTTTATCACATCTTACAGTACCTGTCGTCAGCAGTTGACCAGGGTGTTAGCTGTGTGACGAGGATAAAATCCCAATACAGGAACCTGCTCGGAGACATTAATTGAAATCCACACTCGTTTTCTTCTACATGGCTCACTGTGGTCTACACTGCTGCTCTTGAGCTTGCTTGCATCTCTGGACACCAGCTCTTCTAAGACTGACCTGGTAGTTTATATAGAGCAGGTCTCCAGCTGTTTTGGGCTGTTCTCCTTTAATTATCTTTTATAATTGTGCTAAGCAATACAGCAGCCACTTCAGGGGACTGTTATGTTGTCTGGTGTTCTTCCACTCTGCCACAAAAAGTTTTTTGAAGCTGTAACACTTGAAAAGAAAACACAACACTGTAATCTCTGGAGTGTAGAACCCCACGTTGGGATATTGGCTAGTGCTGTAGCTGAAGGAGCTGACTTTCTACAATGCCTTGTAGTCTTGGTACTGTTCTTCTGTATTTTTCCAGTGGATGAACCCATTAAATACTTTTGTGTAAAATAACTAAAAAGGGGAAAAGAACAATAACCCCAGGCTGGGGTCCATGCAGTACGATGATACACTCATGATACTGCCTAGAGGTGAATGCTGAGACAACATCCATGATAAGATACATGCATTAGCTCTGCAAAATCTCTGAATGTTTTGAGAGTCCTGATGACTATTACCTTTAGTCTTTTATCCCCATACTTTTTCAAAGTGAATACTCTTTGTACTTTGGGTTATGCTTTACTTTTCTCAATGCTTTTTCTGCTGGTTACTATATGGTTTCTACATGTATTTGAGATGCAGAGATAGCACATCAGTATAAGATATATTATCTGATGCATTTCTTTTCTATGTCATTTTGGTTGTTTTGTGTGTGGGGGTTTTTTTGTTGTTATTTTTTGATGTTTAACTGTGGCTATGTTGTGAGGTGCTGATTTTAATTTATTTTTTTTATTTTTTTAAAGAAAAGGTATTACAATGAGTGACTCATTTTTTCGTTCTGGAGTGGTAATGGATAACTTGGAGACCACCACTGTGCATGTATAGTTGGCTTATTTTTCTACAGATGTTCAAGTTCTCATTCTGTCTTACCACGAAGTGACCAGCTGTCATAAGTGGTCATAAGCAACCATTTACAGTCATGTCTAGATTGAACCTCTTTTTTAAGGGCTCTTGAATGTGAAGCATTCTCCTTTTACAAAACAGGTTGGTGTTATCCACACAACAGCTAGTTCTACTTGTCTGGTAGGGGCATCACACTTAAATACTCAGTGGCTGAGTGGGTTAGGGTTCATGCTTTCGTCCTTATTTGGATACAGGTTCCACTTGTTGAAACACTTTTCTCTCAGCATCCAGTTATGAGGGTTTTGGTTGGTTTTGGAGTCTCTTTCTGATAACTGTTTTTTAACATAGTGTTGTTAGTCTCTACATCTACATGGATTTTGCTCATTTCAGTGCTTCTTTAAGTGTCTGCATTTTTCTGTTCTTCAAAACTGAATTCTGCTATAGTGGTTTATTTTCTGATTCCACAAGTGTTTTCATACCCGAATACTTTGTAGTTACTGTTGGGAAACAGTAACTCCTTTAGTTGATGCTACACACAGTGCATTGTCTTTCTTCTGTTCTCTATTTGAACCAAGGAGCAATCACTTAATGTCTAAACTGATTGAACTTTACAGATTAGGAAATATCTATTGTTTTTTGTATCTGTGTTCTCATGAAGATAAATTTATCATTAGTCTTTAATATATTTCACTCTCAGCATGTCAGTTGTTATTGCTGTCCTAACTGGAAGGCCAGTCATGTGACCCTAACTATATTTTAATCCTGGATTGCAGTTTTATACCTGAGGATTTTTTACTCCTTGATATGTTAGTTATATAACTTGTGTGCTAGACTTGTCCCCTTTGTCTGGTTATTTTCTGTTTCACTGATCTGCTTATGTAATTACCCTATTTTAAAAACAGGCAACTCGGTTCATTTTTGTACTTTATTCATGTCACCTAAAATGTTCAACCCTGCATAAAGTTATGAATTCAGTGTGGAACTTTTTTTTTTATTGTACACTTCTTAGGTCTTTAGAAAGTTGATATTAAACCTACTTTCAAAGACTTCCTTTTGTAGACATTCCTTTGGGCCAAAGTGTCCATAGTTTAGCTGTAACTGATTTCCCATCATGCGTAGCCAATGAGCCATTTATACATTTGCCTTCTGACTTCTGTAGCTATTTGGAACGCCCATATGCAGACATAGGTTCTGGTGCTATTACTCTGTGTTATTGTTAACAATCAAACTCAAGTTTATCCAAAGCTAAAGGCTGATCTTTTCTACTGTGACGTTTTCAGGGCCTGCCTGTGGAAATTGAGCCAGATTGAAACGGTGGTATTTTGGTACTGTTTAACATTCAAAACCAACAATAAAATTAATTTCTAAGACTGGAACCAAACAAATAATTATCTTGGTCATGTAACAGAAAGCTTGGTGTCAAAAATTACTTCATAGAAGTGAGAACCACAGGGAAATTTGGCTTGGAAGGAGCTTCTTCAAAGTGAGATGAGGTTGCTCAGGATCTTCCCAGTTCAGTTTTGCATTTCCAATGCAGAAATTTCTGTTGTTTGTCATTCTTTTGGTTTGCAACCCAAAGAAGAATCTGGCTCTGTCTTTCCTGTGCCCTCCCTTTAGGGTAGTGGCAGACAGAAATGAGATCAGTGCTGCCTTAGCCTAATACATAAGCCAACTGACCAATAGTTTCTTGGAAGAAACCACTGAATAAATAAAGCTGCAGTAATTACTGTGAGAGTTGTTGGCATCAATGGCCTATTTTGGTTCCGTATGTGTCAGATCTTTCCTCTATAAAGCTCTCTTTCTTTTTTTTCCAATTTTTTTTTTTTTTGTAATCTTTAATGCAACAATATGTGGTGCTCAAGCTTCTCTTTTAGGAAAGATGCATGTGTACCTGAAGAATTCCTGTTGAAATCTCTCAGTGCTACCTAAATACACTTGTTCCCGCTCTTCCCTTCCTCTGTATCTGAATCTTATAAAAATGTGTAATGTTTTATTTATTTATTTTTTTCTTCTTCATTTTAATTAGCCCTTTTCCTTGATGCCTTTCTGCTGCCAGGAAAAAGACATGTATACCCACCACATTGCTCTAACTGAGCAAATTCTTTTTACAAAGTCTAAATACTTCAGTAAGGCATAGGCAACCTGCAAGATCTCAAAACTTGTATTTGTTTTTCAAGCATTAATAGATTCTTACTGTTGCTGGGGGTCATTCAGTGCCTGAGATGATGGTAAATGTCTTTTGGAAAAGTCTGTCTTTGCTGATGTTGTGCAATTCCCTGTGTTCAATGCTGTTGGTCTATTAGGAAATAATTCATAATTTCTGCATTTTCCCATATGTGTCTGTGCCTTAGTGAGAAGGAATTCCTTCTAACTAATGATCAATTAACTATGAACACTTTGTGTATGTGTTTCTTAACAGCACAACTTGGAGACTATAACGCTTCAATACATCATTCAGGATATCTGTCAAATTACAACTTTATACCAGAGCAGAACAAAGACTTCCTTAACAAAGTAGAATCACTACATGAGCAACACAGGTAAAATAATTTTTTTTTGTTCTTTCCCACCTCTTCATTTTTTTAAAGTAAAGAAAAAGATGCTAAAAGGAAGACTCGAGTTCTTAGTAGCTTCAGGACAACAGTTTTATTTCATTTAGCTTCTATTAAATGAAATATTTGGTTTTGTCATGCAGGTGCTAGACTAATCATATTCAGAGTATGATGCCAATGTGTTAAAAAATTTAAATAAATTTCTAGCTATAACACACAGTAGATTAGTTAGCATTATACATTATTAGTGGAAAACACTTAGAACGCTGTACTAGGTGTTTTGAGGGGTTTTTTGGATCAAGGGCATTTGACCATTTTTCATGTCCTATAGATCTTTGTCTATCTGTGGAGGGAAAAGCAAAACCAGCACGGTGTTTCAATTAACATTGTGCTTTCTCTCCACTCTCCTGAGTGCCATATAAAGGCTACAACAGATTATTCCAGTCAGTCCACTGCTAATTACTCCTTCTGACCCTGCTGATTTACCTTTTGTAAGACTGCAGGTTTAGAATTAGCTGTGTTGATCAGATACGTGCAAACTGAATGCAAATATGCCAACCTAAGAAACTGTCTGGGAGCACTTGAACAAATGAAATCCAAATCTCTTTAGACTTGTTCTCTCTGACTGTGGCTTTAATACAGTAGAACTAGTTCCCTGCTTTCCTAGTTTCTTTGATTTATACCCATTTTCACCTCACCACTGAGAGAAAATTCTGAAGAGTCTTGAAATGGTTGAGACGAGCTCACGTATTTAGTGCTATCATAGCCAGAGATATAAAACTGGTTATGTCCTGCAGAAAAAAGACTAGAAGTTATCACTGGTCCAGACAAAGGTGTGTGTGGGCCTGTTGGAAAGACTCCTTTCTGGGTCCTTTCAGTGAAACTGATGCTTACATTGAGTGTGTTTTGGTAGAGTGAAGCCTTGATGACTGAGAAGTTTAGCTGTTGTATTTGAATTCACGTAGGTGGTCATAATTAAAGTGTTCAATAAAAAATACTCAAGGAGGCTGGACTGGGAAAAATGTTTCTTTATTGTTTTAACACCTTTTTGAAACTTGAAGAGCTACCTTTTTGAAACTTAGCTCTTCAGGACCGTTTGATATCAGAGTGCAGGGAGAGGTAGATAAAATATTCTGGCAGTATTTCTTGCATTCTTTTTTGGCATTCATTGTGAATACTTAGGTCTGAGACATGGTTTTGACTAGATCAGTGCCAGTAACATACTTGACAAGAATGGTTTTGGTGTTCACCAGGTCTTCTGAGAAGGAGACAGAAAGGGAGAATTTATCTTCTTACAGTTTGAGATGAACAGTGTTGTTTTGGAATGACGTTTCTGAAGTAAATATTAGCTGTAGAGCATATGAGATATCTGTGAATGATTATCCCTTTTAAACTGGCATTCTTTGATTACAGGACTGCAAAGCCAACCCTATTAATATCTATCCTTTTCCATTCTTTAGTGTCTATTCTTTGGGAGACTTTCCCAAAGGAAAATTAAAAGTCTGGAATTGCAGAGATATGATACAGACATCAGAAGCCATGTTGTGTCTGTATGTTGTATATCAATGCAAACTTTTTCATCTAGTTTTTATGTTGTTTTGCAAAATCTGAGAAAGTTCTATGACCTTTTTGATGTCAGACAGTATTTCAGTGGACATTAAGCAGCTGTTGAGATAACAACTGTTGCCTTATTGAACTGGTATAGCTTCAGAAATTTTCCTTCTGTGTTTGCTTCTAAATCTATAGGGGGATTTCTCAGTATGTAGTTTGTTCTAACAATGTTTTCTTATTTTTTACTTAGTACATAAGCAGCCTGAAGTTTTAGGATGTGGATATTATGTTTTTGTAGTGCTGGCTAAATCTAGCCATCAGTTTGAGAAGGATGCATTTGAAACTTAAGAGTATACTTACCTTCCAGATGACGTTCGTTAGCCCTTGGGTGTAAATAGCTATAAAAATTGCAGCCACACACCAAGACTGATTTTCTCTTGCCTAGTTATCTCTCTGAGTAACTACAGCCTGCTGCCTAGGAACCTCAAGCTTTCATTTAACCTCTGAGTGGGGAGATAAAACAAGAAAAAAACCAAACAAAGTCTGTGCTAAGGTACTTTTTATTGTTGGCCCTTTATGACATAAGTCTTGATTGGTCTGGTATAGAGGTTGTATGTAATTAGAGTTAAAATTTGCAGGCATATCTAATTGGTAGGCAACCAGACTCTCCCCATCTTTCTGAGGAAAATTCTTAAAACTTAAAAAATGAAAATAATGTACTTCTGCAAACATATATTCATATATTCAAAACAAATATTCATATTCAGCATCCTGTTGTATAATAAAATGGTCATTTTTGTGGGTTTTTTTTCCTCCACCTTTCTGACACAGTAAATGAGGTAAGGTCTACTTAATGCTCTTCAAAATCAAGGTGACAGTAGTCAGTATAGATACACATCTGAGTAAGCAGTTTGTCAGGATTGTGACAAACAGCCTTTTTTTTTTCTTCTTTTTTTTTTTTTCTTTCTTTGCTCTTTTTTTCTAATATTATGACATCCTAAAGCCACACTGTTGGCAAAGGTTTTCCAGTTCAAGGCAACTTTAAGTTTCGTGGAGCATAATGTCATGTTTCCTAGAGTGGCTGTTTCAGGGCATAGTATTTTGATGGCCTGGGATTTGAAAGGATTTATATTAATTGGAGTTAATAGATGTCCATCTTTTGAGGTAAAACCCCTTTTAAAACTAAGAATTACTGCCTTCTGTGGAATGCCTCTGTATCTGGAATTGTTAAATACCCCAATGTTACGTCAGCTTTTTATAGGTCGTATTTAAGTTACATTTGATCAATAAAATAAATTGCACTTGATTAATGTAATTTTATGAGTGTCATTTTGGGAGCTCACCTAGCAAAGAGTAGCTTTCATGTGCACTTAGTTGCAGATGTGATAGGATGTTACTGGATGTGTTTTCTACTTAGATGTATGTAGATACTGCATGTGTCCCTCAGCCTCTTCTTAAAATTAACTTGAACACACTGTAGTGCCTGGATCACTGCTCTGTGCTGGGAGACCAGGATCACTGTGGCTACAGCACAATGTCAACAGGCAATTAGTTGGAAGGGGCTACTTTCATCATCATGCCTGAAGGAATTTTGTTTAGGCCACATTGCATTCCTCTCAGGTGAGTAAGTAGTAGGCTGCATGGGAGAGCCAGCTAGGTAGGGATTGCTGTTGGATTCTCTGGTTTTTTTTAAAACTCTTAGTAGATTCCATATAGTCCTTCCATGAAATATATAATCTGTTTATTTGAGCCATGGGGATTTTTGAGCTTTGTCATTGGAAAAAAAAAAAAAGTCTCAGAATTATAGAAGCTTTCTAGAAGATAGATTCCTGCTAAGTCTTGCAGCACATTTCACGTCTAGCAGCAGGAGAAAAAAGTATTATAGGACTTACAGACTGTAAACAAACTCAGATGGCTTTTCCTCAGTGAGTTTCATAACTGTAACTTGTTTAATCTTCTTTCTCCCCCTTATTTTTTAGTGTCTTCCTGCTTCTACTTTTTTCAAAATTACCTCCTTCTGAGAGGAAGGACATATAGAATTATTTACAGAAACAGCTTCTTGTTATAAAGGAAACATTTATAGGGGAATTGTTACTTCATTGTTTTAAACAACAGATACAAGTGACTCTTCTAAAAAGAACTGGTACAGAATGGCTAAGGTAATAATATTGTGAATAATTCGCTCAATTTTTGAGAGGAGTTTAGGAGGGCTTTCACCAGGGAAGAATTCATGGCACTAGTTAATGAGGTTTATTTGTCAGACACCAGGCTGTGGGATTCTTCTGGTTTTCTGCATTTATAATAAATATAATATCTTTTTTTTTTTTCTTCTCTCTTTTTTAGTGGCCTCAAGCAATCTGAAGCAGAGTCCTGCTACATAAATATAGCACGAACACTTGAATTCTATGGAGTGGAATTGCACAGTGGTAGAGTATGTTTACATTGTGATTTTTTTCAACTTGTAGAAGAAAATTTTATATGCCATTTTTATATAAACTTAATAGGAGTAAAACCAGTAGCATTTTGGTATTGAATTTATCATGTGTTATTTTTAAATAAAGATGGGTAGTTTTTTCAATAATTTCTGTGTAACGTAGGTGCTGGAATGGCAACTAAAGCTAGATCTCCTCAAAAGAGTGACAGTGTATTTTAAAGATAAACTCTTTCAATACTGGAATATATTTTACTCAATTTTACTCAAGTTCATGAATGTCTTGGCATGAAACAAAATGAAAGTTCTGTGAAGTGCTATGAAGTGTTTAGCAGATGTTTTAAGAGTTTGAGTTTACCTTCTCTGAATTTCTAACACGTAGTGAAGAATATAGAGATTTAAATTATCTATCTAGCTATCTTCCTGTATTCCCTGATTTCAGGCTAAATCTAATCAGTATTTAACAGTGTGGAAGATGACCACTAAAAATGTATTTGAAATATTTCAGATACAGGCTGTGCATTGAGGAGATACGTGTGCTAGTATTTCACTGACTACTCGGGTGTACTTGTTTGATAACACTAGCTGTCTGAGAAGAATCCCCCAAATACTTTTTTGTTTGGTTGTTGTTTTTTGTTGTTGTTTTGGTTTTTTTGTTGCATCCTAGTGTGCAAGTTACCCTTTGTGCTTTTCTGTAAAAGGAAATTATTTTGGCATAAAGCTTGTAGTATAAAAACTTAATGTAGTGTAGATGATTGATTTAATAAATGAAGATGACTACTGTTTTTCCTAACATTTTTCTGAGATCTGTTAATAATCCTGACACTGAGAATTCTAATGAAAAAAAAACCCAATTTCTGTGATGATGGAAGTGATATAAAAGGTTATTTTCTTCAACATGATGTTTTCTTCTGTTTTTTCTTTATGCTACAACAAATGAGCATTGCATTAGATTATTACGAATTCCTAAAGTAGAGCCCTATAAAGCCACAGTAATTACATTCCTATTCATGAAATATAGTGCTCAAATGCTAGAGGCCTTTTTTAATGATGGGGAAATTAAAAGGAAAATAAATAATCAAAATAGGAACTTGCTATGCTCATACCATCTGACGTGAGTATCAGGAGAGACAACTTATGTGGTAACTGTTAAAGGTGATCAGATATCTTGGTTCACGTGCATTGGTTGCGGGCAAGTAATCTAGCATATGTGAACTAATTTCTGATGTTCTTGTGTCTTATGACAATTTAAAAGCTTTTCCCAATTTCTGATAAGGTGTTTACCTGTAAATGGGTATCTTATTAAATCTGACTTTCTCTAGGTTCATTGTCTGTCCATTGGATCACCTGTCACCTTTCTGCTGCATTGAGGAAGAGCCCTTTCCTGTCACACTTAAGATTTCCCTATATGCACTTACCATAGTCTGTCTTTTAACTCCTGTTGTAGCCTGGTATTTTGATAAGCCAGCTTAAGTTGCAAGACCCTTACTGTGAGGTGAGGCTATTTTCTTAATATTCATAGGATGCTGTTCCTGGAAGTTCTTCACTTTCCAGACACACTTCCTGAGTTGTAGGCTTCCAAACTACATGAAGCATGTCACTAGAGATCATACCAGTGCCAAATAGTGAGGATAGTTTAGAGTGGGTTCAGAAACTTTGAACTGAATGAAATTTCATTGTGCTGTTCTGGACTCCTCTATCAGTGTAGAAATGCCTTTTGGAGATACCCGCTTAAACAGTGTATTTACTTATTTCATTATTTGTGTGGTGGATTTTTTTGATTGGTTGGGTTTTTTTTGTCGGTTTTTTTTTTTTTTTTTTTTTTTTTTTTGTGGGTGGGTTTTTTGTGTGGGTTTATTTTTTTGCGTGTGTGGTTTTTTGTTTGTTTGGTTTGGGTTTGGATTGTTTCTTGGTTTTTGGTTTTTTTTTCCCCCAGTCCATTGTTTCATAGCTAATGACCTGAGGCTCACGGGTTGTTGGAATATTAGTCATGAGCCCTTTCTGTAACTGACACCAAACTGTATGTTCTGAATCAAATACAGATTTGAATCAAAGCCTTCTCTCTTCCACACTGATAAGATGCAAACTGTCTTGCTACTGCTTCAGTCCAAATTAATACTTTTATCACAATTCATCTTTTTTGAAAGATGAAAATACTTGAAGTAGTTGGACGTTTTTTCTAGCACTTGAACATCTAGACAATTAGAAGCTGCTAGGAAGGAAACAACAAGCAAAACAGAGAATTTCATGCCACCATTTAAATCTGTGTTTTGATATCATTTGAATGTTGAGTTTTCTTCTTCCTTTCCCTTCCTTATCTCAAAGTGGATAATGGAATAAGAAAAGGAGAGAGAAGGACAACAATAATGAATGTTTTCAGGAAAAGCCTTCTGTAGCAGGTGAACAGCATGAAGAACGTGAATAAACATTTTTTTTATTATTATTTATTTTACTTTGGTAGTAAATGCTTTAAGGAGCTTCAGTCTCCCTAGCGAGAGACTGATTTAAGCAAAAAGGAACTTTTTCCATACAGCTGCAATTGAACTGTGGGGATTACTGTAATAGGTATCAAGAACAGTTAGGCAGTTGGGTGGAAGAATGATTCACTGAAGGTCATTAAACATACAAAAAGCTTCTGTTCCAGGAAATCCTCTAGCTGTAAATTGCTGGAAGCTGAGGAGGAGGGTTATTAGAAAAGGTGTGATGGGTTATCTCTGGAGTTTTGTACATCTAAAACATCATTAACAAGTCATTTGGACTGAATGCCTTGAGGATAACATGTTGAAAGGTTATCATTGATTATGCTCTCTAAGGCCTATAAGAAAAGTGACAGCACAGGGTGATATCAGAGTGGACATTCTCAGTATTGCCATCTGGTAGATAGTCTTCTCTTTGTCGAGTGCTTTGCCTGTGCTGCATCAGTCCTGCAGAAACAGATAACACTTGGCTTTTATACTAATGGCCAGAAGAAGCTGGTGTTCCTGTACTTCTGGTTTATAGTGGGATACTTTTGGACAGCGTTTCTTGAAGAACAGAGGAATGTCTAGTTTCCATAATTTTAATGTTTTACCGTACAAAGGTAAATATTTTTCAGCAGCTTTCTTTTTAGCAACTTACTAAGCATGAAACTTCCATTGGAGAATTAATCTGAGCTTAGTTTTCATCTGCAAATACTTTTGCTTTTCTCTGAGGATAAATATGAACTGCTAAAATTGTAATATAAAAAAATGAAATAGTGTTAAGAAACTCAGGAGGGAAAATTCAGTACCTTAAAACAGTATCGACATTTCTTGAATTCCTAATCTTCTTTTGACTCTGGACCACTATCTCCTCTGCTTGATAATTAGTCTGATGTTAATTCACCTTTCATTTTTACTCAGAGAAACAAAGATAAGAGACTAGTAGAATCAAAATTGCATCTGGTAACTGTAAATGAAATAAAATTTAAAGTGGTATTTAACTAACTAGATGACCAGCTTGATCATTTTTATTTTTATAGGTTTTCTTATGATTTCCTCTATAAAGAAACAGTTAAAAAGAAAATATATGCATATTATATCTAATATTTGAAAGGGAAATAGCTGCACATCTCCATCATTTTTCTGTCTGGAGAACCCTCTTTCTTTATGCTACTCCAAAATCTTGTTTTCAGATTTCTCAAGGTTTAACAGAAGAAAATTCATTATAACAAGTAACATGGGAAATTCGTGTTTTGGACTGGGGCAGAGGGGGATGGGGAATGAACTTTGTTCTGACAAAGCTGCTGGAGAAAACAGAGTAGTTTAGCCTAATTAATCCCTATCAAGTGTTTAGCTAATCCTTTATTTCTGCTAAATCATGTAGGTTTTCAGCTTTTTTTTTCTTAAAGCTGCTTTTTCGTCATAGTATCGATTTTTAAAAGCAGGAACCTGGAGTAAGACCCAAGTGCTAATAATATAGGTTTCTGCCCTGCTTTAGATTGGCTGTGTCATGGCAGGGGCAGCTAGTTTACTTGCAGTTAATTTCCTGAAATAACTGAGTTTTCTCCCAAGTATTAAAATAAAGGAGTGTCAATTCTGGATTCCTGTGTTGTGCTGATGTAAACTGGCAGTTTGGGAGCTTCTTCTGATGGAGACTCAACTAACTCCTCTAGCAGCAGCTCTTTGCAAAGCAAGGCAGCAGGTTGCTGAGGATTATTTAGTGATCTCAGCTGACTTGGGGCTACCTTGAGTATATTTGGACTGCTACCTACCTCATGATTTTCTTTTATTATACTCTCAGAGATAGGACTGATATTCCTCTCATGTTGTCAGTATTCAGTGTCAATGAACTATGTAGTAAATAAGTTACACTGATTCTCTGTGTGCTGCTGTCGTTTTTCACTGGAGATGTTTAAATCACAACGCAGATTAGGTTTAGCTTCATTCATTCATGTGTCTGTATCACGTTTCTATTCAATTATTTCTGAGGGATTTGTTGTTGACTTTCCACAGTATTGCTAGAGAGTGTGCTGCCTGTTCTAATCTTCCGTGCATTACTAATATAAAGAAATTTGAGTTGGAACATAGAAGAAAACTGCATATTAACTGAGCACAGAGTACCCTCTAGAGGAGCAGCTAAGCCACTGAAGGCTTTAAGAGAATCCATTACCTTTGACTATCCTTCACAAAATAGTCTGAAGTGACTTTAAAGTCAAACCTGATGTTTTAACAAACGGGTTCTGCACTTACATGTAGATTTATGCATATGTTCAACTGTTTAGGAATTAATAACATCTTAGTATGTGGTGATCATAGAGATATAGGAAGCCAAGATTTGTAACTTCTGTAACATCAGTTTAAATTTAGAGTCAAACTCTAATTCATTGTCCTCTCCCTGCCCTTTTTTTTTTTTTTTCCTTTTTCTTTGAACTCAAGTGTTTGCTTATATGGAACTCCGTGTTTCCTCTCGAGTATCTCCATACCCATAAAGGATTGCAAATTTATGTATTTGTTTTTCCAGTTGAGCATGTTAAGCTAATGCATGGTTTTTGGTTTAGTGAACAATGGATTCAGTCTAGTGTATAAATATAGTGTATATTCTGCATATGCAGAACCGTGGTCACCTTCTGCTCTGTTTTTTTTGGTAAAAATAAGGAATTATTTCCTTTTGTCTTTTTAAACCGTTTAAAATCAAGACATTTGTGTTCAGTTCCCAAAATTCTGTGACATTCACTTGACTGATCTCGGGAAGAATTTCAACTTCTTTCCCTTGCTTAAATCAATAAGGCTGGACTTGAAAATTTAGTCTGATACTGACCTAAAGAGTATCTAGTGTCCTAAGATAAATATTACAACTTGTTTTAATGAGTGAAAGTTTATAATACCTAGTAGATAATATCAAAAGAAAGAGAGGCATGGGAAGCAAAATCCAACTGTGATGGAATTTTTGCATTAGGAGTAGCAATTTAAGTATAGAAAACTTGAAAATGAATAAGTGGATAAATGGCAATGACACAAACAGCATCTGTGTTCTTACATTATTTTTCTTTTGCAGGATCTCCATAATCTAGATCTCATGATTGGGATTGCATCGGGTGGAATTGCAGTATATAGAAAACTCATCTGCACAAGCTTCTATCCCTGGTAAATTCCTTTATTATTAAAGTAGTATGTCTGCTCTTGTCAATCGTATCTCCATTTGCTTTAACACTTCTTCCAAAGAAGCCTACAATATATGAATTTGTTCTTTATCCTGGCATTTCCTTGTGTAGAGATAAAAATGAAATCTGTAGCCTAGGCTTTGAAATCTTCAAGACTTCTGAACTCCTTCATTGCACAGTCTTGATCAAGTTAATTTGCATACAACTGTGAATCCATGATAAGGAAGACCCTGTGTTCTTAGAGATTTGCTTCTGTCACTATAATGATATTGTTTGGTTCTCTTTTTTAAATAATTATTACTAGTAAAGCTCAACAGCTGATGGTCTGATCATTTTACCCTGTTATTCAGCAAGAAGATATTTGCTTTGCAGAAAAGAAATGTAAATTGAATTATTTGGAGTTTGTTTTACTGGTACTAGGATAATATAATCTAGACAAATTTTTAAATGTTGTCAAAAAGGCCACAGAGTGTTGAAAACTTTTGGCATCTCTAGGGCAGAGAAGCATTAGAGTGCATGATAGTGCTCTAGGAAATATCTATGAAGAAGCAATGTGTAAAAGAAGTCTAATATGAATGACACTAGAAATTAGTTAAGTCATATTTATTTATAGTACTTTCAGGCTATCAGTTATACTAAAAATGATAACATAAATTAGAAATTACATGGAGGCTGGGCATCTCCTTAAAGTTTTTGGGTTGGACCAGAAAGAATTTTTCCGGATCTTTCTTTTTCAAAATAAGTATGAAGTTGTTTTGTATACTTGACAAAGTGTAGCTTTACCATGTTATGCATCATCTCCTCTTGTAATTTGTAGCAGGTTTTTTCTGGATAATGTTTTCAGTAAGATGGTATAGTGTTCTTAATTGTGACAGAAAAGTGACATCTAATGGGTAGTACTTGCTTTTTGCCCCTTAACTATATAAAAAGGTCCTTCTTAACAGTGTTCCTTAAATACCTGAGTCATTCCATCCATTTATTATGAACCCAACCTAACAGGTATTTCGTGTAGGCAGAGCAATGAAATCAGTTTCAATTAAAATTTTAGTGGAAAAAGTATTGCATAGTCTTTTTTATTTTTTTTTCCTTACAGTGAATTGTATTTCAACTCACTTTGACGTACTGTAAGCATCCTACATGTATGTCAATAATGCTCTCATTACAGCACAGTGACATCTTGTAGTTTCCCATTTCTAATGCACATTAAAGCATAATAGACTTTCATCTTTAATCTTTGTGTCCTAAGCTCTGCCCTTTCATATGTCAATCTTTCAGCTGCTTTAAACACCTGCAGGTTTTAAAAACTACCAGCTTGAGGTACATTTTTCTGTCTCTGCATGTCTTGTTCTGCCAACTTAGTGACCTAAGGTATGAATGGATAATGGTTATTCCTGAAAAAAAATATAGCAACTATATGATATTCTTAGGGAAGGGACAGAGCTTTATAGCACACAAGACAGGAGGAATCCGCAACTTTCTGTGCTACTTTTACTTCTGGGGAGCAAAGAGGAATAAAACACAGATGCTAAAACATCATTCACAAACACCTATGCTCATTTACAAGAAAAGATTGAGGGGAGAAAAAAAACCCCACAGATTTTTCAGGTCAAATAATTTCCCCTCTAAAATGTGAGGTTCAGGCAGCAATATTTTCATCTGACAGCTAATGCGATTGTTCCAAGCTTTCCTACTCTCTCTCTAAAAATATCTTCTCGACTTCAAAATCTAATATCTTCTCAAGGAGCAAAAGAACATGGGGTATATAACTTCTTGATATTTTATTTCTGGCTTCTCGACTGAATTACTCATAGTTCTTCGTGCAGCAATGATGTCCATTCGCTACCTGCCTCCCGCACGCCCCCTCAAAACAAGCAAACAAGGAAAGGCACCAGAGCAGACTAGCTTGTGCTGTGTTTGAAGTACACACTTGCAGTATCTTTTCAGACCTCAAAGCAGGATAGATTTCTGTAATGCCTGGAGTTTTAATGTACCTGAGGCCGAAGGTGTGCAGGTAAGGAGATGCCTTACAGAACAGCCTATTCCTGAGAATGCAAAGCAAACCCCCTTTAGATAATTGAAGCGGTATGTAGGCTTTTTATGTAACACCATTTGTAGTAAGTAGTTTTTTCCTATGGGCTTTAGCAAGCTTCATAAACATGGGAGAACTCAAGGTGGCAGCAAACACCACCGAAGCACTCTTTCCAAAGCTAGATAAAATACCCAGAGGCGTTAGTGGATGGCAGCATTAGTGGATGACAACAGTACGACTATGCCATATGGTAGTAGTCAAAGAGGACTAAAAGTTTTCAAGAATAGAGGCGGTGAGAGAGTAGTGCCTTGGCAAAAGGAGGATTTTCAATCAAAGCAACCTACGTAAGGAGCTGACTGAGCGGTTGGAGGCAGTGCAAGTCAAGACAAGTTTGAAAAGGTAATTCTGAATTGAATGCAGTATTGCATACGCTCTGGAAATTTATTCTTGGGGGTGCCTCGCTGTTTTGCAGTAACTTCTAAATTTGTTGTGCAAATACATTATCTTAATGGCAAAATCAAAGCAGCACACTCAACATCAGCAGCAATTAAGGTTACGTATTAAATGTTATTTAGTGTATACAGTTTCTTTGCCTTAGACTTCAGAGAAACTGCTAAAGCAATATATTCTACATTGCTAGTTAAAAGTTTAAAATTAACTCAGCAGTCTTACGTAGAAAATTTTGAGAGAACCTTTCCTGATGACTCTTCCAGAGGTAAAGGTTAAGCTTTTCAGCTAAAGAAACATTTTTGCTTGAAGTCAAATGTAACAGCTGTTCATACGAAGTTCTAGGACAGAACTGATCTATTTGATCAGAAAAGAATAATTCTGTTGCCCACTCAATGACAAATCTGTTTTGAGTCTTGTGAATGACAGGAAGACTGGGCCCAAAGATGTATCATTATCAATATGCTACAAGTATTGAGCATTTTATGAGTAAACAATGAAATTTCAATGACTTGTGAATGTTCTGCAGTCACTGTGCAGATTACTGGGTGATGAGGTCAAAACACTTAATAACAATAACACCAAAGAGTAACTGCATTGTATTGAGATCATTGTTTGGATGTGACATCTGCAAGCACCTGTTAATACTAAAGCTTTTGATACCTTAATCGCTTGGATTTTTTTTTTTTCTGGATTCTGCTATATGCAAATATTCACTCAGCTTGTAGGAGTAACGTTGCAAATGATTTTTAGTTAATGTTAAATAAAACTGTCAGATTAACAAGAGTTCTTTCTCACTGAATTAAATAGGTTTAGATGAACATTAAGAAAATGAATGGAATTGAGAGGGATGCCTTACTTAGAGAAGAGTCAAAATAAAGAGCCTTGAAGCCCAGGCTTGAAGTGATTATGTGGTCATGTAATGAATCACATTTTTATAAAAAATGGGGTAGAGGAGAGAGCTTGATAGAATTTTGATCTTTTGGGATGTTGTCTACCTTTTTGTTGTTGGGTGGAGGGTTTTTTTGCTTAGTCTTCAAGGTTCATTTCTTTTGTCCTGCATTTCTGCTGGCTCTTTGTTAGGGTATGAACATGACAGCAACTGCCTAAGCTGAGAATAACTCTAAAATCTTAGTTATTGAAGTCAAGAAATGGAGTAAGAAAGAACCAGAAGCACAAACCTTGAGCAGTACTAGTTCAGGCAGAGTAGCAATATGGTCAAGAAAGTATTTATATAAAAAGAGTTGCATCTCAGCAAATACAAGTGGAAGTTCATATGACTTACTGGGAAGTTCAGAATCTCAAACTTTTAGACGAGCAATACAGAGGGTTACTATTTGAGGTGCCAAGTCAAATGACAAAAGTAATTCAAGAGTTGGCCTAACAAGAGAGGTGGATGTGTTTCAACTTTCCATTAACTTGCACAACAATTCACCTGATCACCAAAGACTAGTGTTACTGAAATTTCTGTTGCTTTGTGGTTCTGTAATTGATGGAGAAAAACATTTTCAGAAGTGAGCACATGCTCAGTTTTCCACCTCTTCTCTGCAGGAGTGGGCGTTCTTTGTAACTAGCAAATATACTTTCCTGTATCAATGAAGGATGCTGCTCTATAACTGAAGTGCATCTCTCTCATGAACAGTGGGGAATGAATGATATGCCATTGTCCCACTTGCTGATTAGGATGCAGAAACTGTGGTAAGAACTGAGGTGACCTTCAATATAGTTCATACCTGATGACTTCTCAGGTACTGTGAAAGATCTTCAGTTGACAAGAAGATTCTGACACTTTTAGCAGCAACCTTCCAAACCCTTTTCCTGGTATATTTTCAGGGATACAGGACTTGATCAGACCTTAAATAGCTTTCCCAAGGCATCCATATGATTCCAGCTGATGACAGATTTGTTTTTCCAAAATGTGTAGGTTTTCAGTTATTGAAGTAGAACAACTGCAGAGAAAATTTAAGTATTTTAGACAAATCTTGTTTAGCTGTAGGAAGGTGTGTGGGGTCTTAAAAGTTTGCTTAATTTAGAAAAACTGATAAGCATGTAATTAAAATGAAGATTTCTTGAGCACCAATTCCAATTGTAATCCTTACCTTAGAAAATCTTTATTCATACTACGTATATATAGAAAAGAGGCATTCAATTCTGTATGAAATTACCACATAAATTATGTAGCAATCTTAATAATTGAGTTGAGAAATGTATTAACACTTATTCTTACAGTTTTCATCTTTCTACAATTATGATTTTAACTGCAGCATTTGTTATTAATACAAGCAGATGATATTCACATTATGAAGCCAGTTCTGTGGAGTGTCAGGGAAATTTCAGGTGGTTTATAACTAATCTTGCCATGTCATCAGGGTCTTAAATTTTGTTCCTTTAGTCACAGTTGTCATATGATTCTTAAGTTATACAAACTTGACACATTTAACATTTGTGCAGCTTAGTAAAGGTTGTCATCAAGTTTTTGCTGTAAGAATAGATTCGGTGGGAGAGAATTGCTGTGTGAACTATATAAAGAGTAAATGAGGAAGAATCTCAATTTTAAAAAAGACCTATCCTTCCTAGCTTAGGTTTTTCCTTTGGGTTTCTTAATATCACTTTGCAACTCAACACAGGGGATGGCTGCATATTATTCATTGACTGTTTAACAGCTATAATCTTTTGGGCTCACTGTACCCGGTATTTTTTTTTTTTCATTGTTTTATCCCTTTAAATATTGCTTAGCATTTCACGGTCTGTTTCTTTCAGGGTGAACATTTTAAAAATTTCCTTTAAAAGGAAAAAGTTTTTTATACAACAACGGCAAAAACATGTAAGTAGTCATTTTATTTTACTTTGCTCAAGTGCTCACATTCATTTTTTTCGCCTTATAAACGTTAAGACAAGAAAACTGTGCTCTGCTTCCCATTTTTGTTTCCTTTCCAACACTGAATCCTTCCACGTTCAGTCTGTTGGTCTGTAACTTTCCCATGCAGGTTTCTTCTCCCTTGAAGACTTGGGGGAAATGCAGACCTTCATCCTTTCTCCAATATTTCATAGCCTAGTGTATTTGCCTTTTCTCGACAGCATCCTGCTGCTCTTTCTTTTGTGCTGTCCCTGCCCTGTAGAGTCCCTCAATGCAGTGATTCTATTAAACCACTGCTTATCCCATCTAGGAGGGCTTTGTGAGGTCCCTTATGCTGTGGGGCTGAGAGTTCTTGAAGAAAGGAAGTTTCCTAGAGAAAATGAGAACTCTGCAGCTGGAAGACATGAGGTTGGAAAGGGGGATGGTGCATCTCCTGCTGCGTGTAACATGAAGGACTTGAAAAGGTGGCAAAAGATGTGAAGACAGTTGATAAAACTGACATAAAATTTTTCTGCTGTTAAGAGATATCTTCATAATGCTGTGTGCTTTTTGCAGAACAGTTGTAATATTAGCCTATTTAATTGGAGGTAATATTAAATAAATAAATTTTATTATGACAGAAAACTCACAGAAATTAGCGACCAATTAAATATAAATATTGTCATTCAGTTGAGGACCAAGCTCAGATAGTAGAATATAAGTGTTAACTTACACCTAAACCTCATAAACTTCCAATAGTAAGTGAGCTCTTAGGCTGATAGGAGTTGTGTTATAAGAAGACCTCTTGACCCACATTGCTTAGTGGGTCTGCTGAACACAGATTGCTACAGAGGGTTTTTACCCAAAAGGATAATGTTTTGTCATCTGTTTTGGTTTTGTTCTTTTTTTTTCTTGTTTGGTTGGTATCTTCCAAATTTGAGGAGTGTGCATATATGTACACATTCTAACTTTTCAGGGCTCATGTGTAAATAAAGTTAGTATGTAGAGATAGTATTACTACACAGCATGCACAAATGACACTGTTCTCTCTTTTGAGAGCATCCTAACCCACTGTAGATGGGTCTGAAGTTTTTTGCAAGCAGTTTCTAAATATATTGTATATGTGCAAACTTGTCTCAGTCTGTTTGTATATATTTCAGTGTATGAAGAAATGAGTGTCTGGCAAACCATTCTACTAGCTTGTGCGATTGTGTTTTCATTACACTCAGTGTAACTGTGTTACTTGCAAGTATTACCCTCTAGATTTAAGGATTAAAAATTCACTGATAATTAGTGATTTTAAAATTCTAAGTATCTTCAATTGCACAAATATAGGCAAGCTTGATGGACAGCAAATTCCAAATGTGTCTGTGACAATAAATTAGGAACAGAACTCTCTGTCAAAGCGATTAGTAACGGTGGAGAGTAAAATGAGGTTTTGAATATGGAAGAATTAAGTGTCAATGTATTGACATACATTGATATATATTTATTGATAGAACAATAGGAAATGGATTCAAGCTGCAACAAGGTAGGCTTAGACTGGACATTAGGGAAAAATTTTTCACAGAAGGAGTAGTCAGACACTGGAATGGGCTGCCCAGGAAGGTGGCTGCATCACCATCCCTGGATGTGTTTAAGGGTCGTTTGTGGTGTTGGGGGACATGGTTTAGGGGTAAACTTTGTAGAGTAGGGCTAATGGCTGGACTCGATGATCCCAAGGGTCTTTTCCAACCTGAATGTTTCTATGATTCTATGAATATATAACAGTCTCTGGATTTGAAGATCATAGAAGTTGTGCATTTATTTTATAAATACTTGATTGATGTCAAAAGCTGAATTTCTCTTTCTGGAGACCTGTGTCACTTTTGAAGAGGGCAGCGTTCTTAAAGTTTGTTCAATTAAGCTTTCATTCTACTTTCTTTGCATCGATCAATATATTAACTAACCCAAACTATATCTTATGGAATACTCTCTTGGGATCTTGACTAACTCGACAAGTGCTACAGTTGTCAAGAGCATAAACATGGGTGGCACAATTGTTACGCCAGTGTTTCACTGGCACTGAAGTAACAAGTAAGAGTTTGCACCAAGATACACAAGCTTTGTGGTGTTCTTCCTTTTGATCACCTTGTTGTGACCTTGTGTTATAGTCCAGAAAGAAGGATTGGACTTGAACATCAGTAGCAGCATCTCCAGTCCCATACAGCTACTTTCTTTTCTCCAGTATGGATTACTGTTAACATCTTTATCTTCTAAAAGACTATTGAGCAGGTGCCTTCCACGTACTAAGGCTCTTTTTGGTGAACATTATTGAATTTAAGCTTTATGTGAAGAGTTGGAAATCAGAGATTGAGTTTTGTTTGTTTCTTTTCTACATTGTACCCATAATGAAATGTTTAAAAGAGTTTTGTTTGTCACAAGAGGTCAAGATCTGACTGGAAACCTGAAACTATATTTAGTTCTTTAGTATTACACTCGAATATACAAAATCTTTACTACTCTAGAATAAATATTTCATTAACACTCTAAGGACTAGAAACTGAAAGTCTTAATAGTTTTTCAGTATTGCGTAAACATTTAAAGTGTCCATTTTGCACTTCAGAATTTCATAGTCACAAGGGCTATTTGGTCATATCTAGATCAAAATCTACTACATGCTGATTTTTTTTTTGTTTGTTTTCCTAAATACATCTTTCCTATTTAAGCTAAATGTAATTGTATTGTTGTTTTATGAGCTTGTTCACTGTGTTTGATCTGCTTATATATATTGAAATATGGTATTCCCTAATGTTACAGAATGAATCCAGAGAGCATATTGTTGCCTTCAACATGTTAAATTACAGAGCATGCAAAAATCTATGGAAATCCTGTGTAGAACATCACACGTTTTTTCAGGCAAAGAAGTCACTACCTCATGAAAAAAAGATACTGTCACATTATTGGACCCTGGGTTCTAGAAATCCAGCAAAGTAAGTATTACGTGAAAGCATGTTTCTCTTTGTAATGGGAGCAGGAGGATTTTTGTCATTGATAGGTTAAGTTGGAGTGGCAGAGTTAGTTCTGCCCACAGCTGTGTCCTAGTCTGTATGTGAACCATTGGGCAAGTTAGAGGTGTGGTTTCAGTTTCTGCAACGTGGTATCATTACAATAGAACTTTTTTAGGAAATTATAAGAAAGGTGTTTGAATATAAGTATGTTTTACTGGTGTTGTTTCAACTTACGTTTTCAGTTTGCTGTCTAAAACCAGCAGAAAGTAAAAATGTAGCTAATGATCCAATAAGACAATGTGCAGAGCAGATTTGTTTTGAACAGATTTGTTTTTTGTTTACCCCTTAGTGTCATATGCATGTGGTTTAATATGTTAGGGCAATTTCTGGAGTGTGCCATACCAACCACTTATTGCTGTCAGCTTTGAAGGGGGTTACATTCAGGTTTTACCACCTTGAGTATCATAAGTTTTCTTCTGGAATCTGTGGCTTTCTTGTATTATGTTCTTTGAGCTCATGTGAGGCAGATATTCTAGTGTTCATTGCATCAGTTCAAATACTTGAACTCTTGCAACCCTTTAGTACAATTTCTTTCTTACATATCTCTGTGCCCTTCTAGATTCTCTTAGCTTAAGATACTAGTGGAAATCCATTTAAATTAGGCTGCTCAGTTGTATAAAGCAGCTGTAAGCCTTATTCTAAGGGCAGGCCAAATCACGTCTCCCAGATTCTGAGAGGTAAGTTCATTCAATGTTTCTGGAATGAATGCTGAATCACTTCTCCTATGTGCATTCTCATTCCTTGCTGAAAAGCTAAATATATACCTATTTTTTTTCACAAAGGATAACCTCAGTAATAACTAGGAGCCAGGAAATATCATCTCGAGTTTTTTCCAGCCCATTCCAGAAAGACACAGCTTCTCAGTGTGTTTGCTGAGAAATAACCTCATATTTGACATCAGAAAAGCAGCTACTTGGAGTTCAGGAGATCATTTATGTTCTGTACTTTAATTGAAATATCTAGAGTGTGTACTGTTAAACCGATTCTGTTCAGATTAGGCGTTAGGGGTTTGGAGTTAACGGTTAGGGCCTGGCTTCCATCACACAAGTTAACCTTGCACCTTAGAAGTCATCTGCATTGGAAAATGCTTGAAGAGGCACTTGTAAAAAAAAAAAAAAATCTAATTAATGCAAAATATGTTGAATTCTTCAAGATGTGTTTTTCATATTACATCTTTCCCCTCTCCCTCTTCACCAGTGGTGCTTTATCGTTGGTATTCAGAAGACTTACAGAAATAAAATAGATAATATAGGCAAAAGCTTCTCCTGAATTCATGGACTGTGTTTACTAAGCTTAAACATACATGGCTAACTGATTTTGATATGTAGATGCTTCATCTTAAGTTTTCCTTCTTTGTTTTTAAACTAGGAGAAGCTTTAAAAGTACATGTTGATGAATTAATTTGCTTTAAAATGACAAAGAAGATACATAAAATACTTCTGAATATAAAAAAAAAAGTTTGGGTTGCTTTTTTACTGGTATAACCAAAAAGCAGTACAATGCGAAGCATACTTGAGGTTTGATATTGGCATGAGTAATATCCACAGCATACACAATTCTTTTTTTTTTATTATTCATCATTTTTTCACATCAGATCTTTTTCTAATGGCTTATTCCTATAAGGAACACATCACTCAAATGTGGTTTCCTTCTGGAAACAGGGAGTGGTCTGGTGTAGCTCTTGTATGCTGAGACAGCAGGTTGATGGTTAAAGTAGTCCAGTGCTCAGTGAAGCCATTAGTGAATTAGCTGTTACCCCTTTATGAGTTTTAACAGGGAACATCTGTAATCTTTTGCCTGTATTTGAACCATGTTTTGTCAGGCACTCAGTTCAGTGCCAATAGGACATACCAAATTTCCTGTTTTCCCCTCCATCATCTTAAACACAATTGAGTTAAAAATAACTCTCAGAAAAAGTTATTTTTACCCAGGCTTGTGATTAGCATTGTAGCAGGGAATTAACAAACAGTTTTATTGCCACAAGTGAAGGACAGCAAATGGCTCTGAGAATGCAAATGCATAAGTAAGGAGAGACACAGGACCCTTGAAAACACATTAATTATGAAATTGGCTTTCATGAGCATATTCTATTTCATTTAAGTTTTCTATGCAAAATAATTCATATACAGGTTTATCTATTTCTTTTTAGGTCTGTGACCAGCCAATACTGCAGAAAAGTTATAGGTGGGATGGTTTGGAACCCATCTATGAGACGATCTTTATCTGTGGAGCATCTAGAGACTAAAAGCCTTCCTTCTCGATCACCTCCTGTTACCCCTAATTGGTAACTCCAGTTACTTTCCCTACCTTTTCTAATTGCATGTACTCTAGCAGACTATGTGGTGAGTGTGTAAATGTATTTAAACATTGTTATTCTGAGAATATATATGACAACAGATATGGCTGTCACCTCAACTTTAGCAAGGCTTTTGATACTGTTTGCCAAAATATTATACCCAAGTTAAGACATTATGTTCTAGAAGGATGGACAACCAGATGGTTTAAAAAAAAAAAAAAAAAAAAAAAAAGAAAAATGAGGGGAGTTGTTAATAGGTCATACTGTACCTGCAGGCCAACAATGACTACTGCAGAGATCTATCTTGGGACCTGTCCTGCTTAACATCTTTATGACCTGGAGGAGACAATGGAGCGCTTGCTCATAAAGTTTGCAGATGACACCAAACTGGGGGGATGGGTCAAGAAGCTTTGGGGCAGGGCTGCTATCCAAAGGGACCTTGATAGTCTGGATAAATGGGCCGATAGGAACGGTATGGAAGCCATTTCTGTCCACTAATACAAGGCAGACACTGACAAACTGGAGCAAGCTCAGTGAAGGCCATCACCCACCTAGCTAGTTAGGAGGCTGGAGCACTTAATCTGTGAGGAGAGGTGGAGACAGCTGCACTTATTTAGCCTGGAGAAGCAAGGATTTCTCAGATGCCTAATAACAGCCTGGCAGTACATAGGAGGGGAGTAGCTAGAGGATGAGGCCAGGTTCTTTGTTGCATGGTGGAAGGATGAAGGAGCAGGTAGATGTGGAAACAAGAGAGATGCTGTTGGGACATAATGGAGAAACTGCTTCACCACAAGGACAGATGAGTGGTGGTTACTTACAGAAGCTATGGGGTCTCCATCCTTCAAGTTTGATATCTGACTGGAAAAAGCCTTAAGCATCCTGCTGTGACCTCAACTGACCCTGCTTTGGAGCAGGATGTTGGAGTAGATGATTTCGATAGATCCCTTCCAGCCTGGGGGCATGGGACACACACACATGGACAGACATGACACAGACAGACATGACACAGATCAGTTCAGTGTACTGAACCTAGCAGCGTGCAATTGTCTGGTGTACCATACAAAATGTTAAAAAAATTATTATTCAAAGTGACACTTAAAGGCCTGTGATGAAGATTTCGGGGGCATAGATTGCAAGAGGACAGAAATTTCACTTTGATCAAGTTTTATGAATTATTTTGATCTTCCAACTTGCATTTGTGTTCCTTATTTTTAAGGCGGAGTCCTAGACTACGTCATGAAATTCGTAAACCACGACACTCGTCTGTAGATAACCTTACAAATGAGATCAGTTATATTACTGAAACAGAGGATGTTTTCTACACGTATAAAGGCTCTCCAACATCAAAGGACAGTGATTCAGAGTTCTCTCAGAACCGTAGTCCACAGAGGAGGTAAGGACTCCTACAAACAATTCACTGCCCCTTTGGGTTTTTTTTTTTGAAAAACTGCTAAACAAAAATGCAAACAGCTGAAGGATAAAGCAGTCCTCAGTTATAATATTCAAATGAGTTTAAACACTTTTGTTATTGCATAAGCTTTATTTTGACAAATGGCTAAACTGTGAATGCCATGATAAAAAATGACAAGTTGAAAACAAACTGACCCTTCATCTCCAAACAATTCTCAGTAGTTGTGTTCTCATGAAAATTGGAGAAGCTAATAAGGCATGCCTGTTCCTATCTGTAATATCCTGTTTCCAAGTAGTTTCCCCAAATCTCTCCTACCTGTTTATAAACTCTTCCTTTCTTTTTTTTTTTTGGCGGGGGGGGTGGAGACTTAAAGAACTCTCTTAAGAGTTCCCTAATGTTCCACATCATCGGCTCGCTATCGTTAATTGGAAGAGGTACTGCATTTGAGTAAACACAAGAATATAATAACACTGGTGGTCATCCATCTCTCTTCTTCCTCAGAGGAGCTGTAGATTGCTAGTCCAAAGGCAGTCTCTTCTTTTTGCCTTGAGGCATTGTTGCTGTATTTCTTGAGGACCAATTTTTTTCTCCCTTGCAGTAGTCTAACCCCTGCTAGGCTTGCTTCCAGGGCTAGAAGTAGCTATCTTTGTGCACTGATTATTTCTTTGCTCATTTATTACATTTATGTGTGGCTTCACTCTTAATCTTAAAGGCATTTCTTAACGAGTAACTTCAGATTGACACAGTATTAACTTCAGGTATAATGCACAAAGTCATTGATTGTTCAGTCTCACAAAGGAAACACGGCTACTTTAAAACTTTCAACTGGGGAGAATACTGAGTATTAAAATACAGGTTCCTCTTTAATGTCACGAAAGGAAAATGGTTTCTAGTGATCTCCAGTAACTTTAAGGCAAGATGTGTTTTGAGAAGCAATGTATTAATGAAAACTGATAGGACTTGCCTACCTCTGTGGTAGTGTGCAGATGATAACTGTAGCTTTGGACTCTGGATTTAAATTGTTTTCTTCAGATTTTAATACAGTAATATTGTTACTGCATTACAGCAGAGATTTCTGTGAAAGAAGGGAAAAATTAACGTGTATGCATATTTGGGGTTTGTCAGTGTGGTGTTTTAAATTGTTTTTCTATTTTTCTGACTGGAAGTCAGATGAATCTAGGTTATAGTCATGTCATGTTACAGCCATGATAATGTATAGAAGTGATGTGTCCAGATGATGTGAATAGTCATAGATAGGTAGCCATGTCTTCCCCGTATTTTAACATTTACAGGTTATACACTCATTATTTTTACTGAAAAAATACTAGTAAAAGGCAGACTGTAAGAGAAGATGATGATGGTAGAAACTGTAAACAGAAAATTTAAGTTGCCATGCTGTGTTCTGTGACTGGTGGATCGTGTTCTGCCAGTTAGTACATTATTGGGTTTTTTCTTTTACTTTCCTTTTTCTCTTTTTCTTTCCTTCCTGTTTCATCTGTCCTATGCCCACCGAGAATGGAGTGGGAAAGCCTGCTTTTATGCTATTTCTCAGACAGTGAAAATAGGATGTTCTAAGTTTGAAAATAGCACATTCATTTATTATTTGGAGCTCTAAATGACTATGTTTCTCAGTAATATCACTCTGGAGAAGATTACTGTTACTACCTCATATAAACCAAGTTTTCTATGTGTCTTATCCCCAATGTGTACTTGGATTTTTAGGTATTTTATTATGTTTGACACTCTACAGGCAACTGAAAAAATGCTTGCATAAATCTGATGAATTTCAATTTGAAATGTGTGTTTAGGAAGGAGAATGAACAATCCTTCGTTGTATTGATTGTTAGCCTTCCATGAAGTCAAGTGGTCATGAATACTTTCTTTTTTAACAACTGAGGTAAAATATACAGTAACAATGTAAATCAAAAAAAGGTTTCTTCTCTACACTGAAGTTTTCAGTAGTTTGTTAGTCTGCATGCTAGTTTTTCTTTTTGTATGTTTTTACAGTAGTCATTATGTGCCTCGCTCCCCTTGCTGAAAGATGTAAAGTAAGCCAAAATATATGTAGTAAAATCTTTAAATGAATGCATTATTACAGAGGGAATTCTTACCCTATCAGCTAAACCTGTTTTATATAAAAAAAAAATTAAAAAATAACTTGTATAGTTTAGTATTAAATTTGGACACTTCTCTGGACTTTTGCCACACTTCAAGAATATTTACATATTAACTATAAAACACATGGCAGTGTACTTTTAAATCTTAAAGCCAGTTCACCCATTTTTGCCATGCTGGTCTTCAGTAGATTTGAATTGAAATAAGTGAAACACGTTATGGAAAAAACACATTTGTTTTTCAGTATTTCCTTTTCATTAGAGGACAGCTAAGAGCAGCTTCTCATAGTCCTGCTAACATATGTTGTCTTTAGAGGGATCTTTATTGCTCTAGCCTTCTGTCTGAGACTATAGGAAAGGGTGTTAATGCTAATTGTAACTAATTAATAGCTTTGCTATGAAAAATTATCTGAAATATTTTAGGAGAGCTGCAGCAAACAACTGTAAGATTCTGATTTTGTTTTTATTACTGAATTGTTATGTTTGGGACTTCAAATCTTAATTATAATCATACAGCTGCTTGAGTTTTGTAAACTAAATATGTTCACATCGATTTAATTTACTGTGTATGAAGCTAAAGACTGTGCAGGCTGCAGTTAGCATGGCATATGGCTGTTCTTTATCTTTCAGGCAGCTATCACCAATTCAGGGGTGAGGGGATAGTTCCCACCTGTTTCACTTCAGCCCCTGGGTAATGTTTTAAGTCCTTTTTATCAAAAAGACAAGTGGTCCTAGATAGACCTACCTTCAAACTGATCTATTTTGAGAAAGTGCTTTTTGAGACAAATACGTAAGTAAAACTTATAAAGCAGGCTTTATTGTGTAACTAATCCTACCAAGACACCTTTGGAACCTTGGTGTGTACCAGAACTGTAGAAGCCACCACTGCTGGCAGCGTATGTACACGTACATTTATTTTCCTATAAACTTTTTTTCCCTCTTGAAAATACCAAGTATAATTATTTTCTTAATAATAATTTTTCTTTCTTGCTGTGTTTACTCACTTAAGGGAATCAATCAAGTTGTATTTTCTTTCTGTAAAGCAGTACACGATTTGAAAAGCAAATTATGTGGAACAGCTTTTCGTTTAGAGAGCATAAAACATATCAGTTGTTCACATTTTCTTCTTCCATTTCTTTAAATATATTGTACTGTACCTACTTGTCAACACCTGGAGCTGTGTTTACTGTTAAATACTTCAAATGAGCAAACTGGAGATGAGGATCAAAGCCACTTTGTCATTTTTTTTATATTATTGCTCTGAAGAACACAGAATTGTTTTTAAAATGTGCTTTATGTGAACGTTCTACCTCCTAGCTGAAATTATGAGGTATATCCACAGACTGGAAAAAAAAAAAGAAAATTAGATAACAGAGCAAACAATGCACATAGGTGAACTACAGAAAGCCAGGGCAAGTTTGAGTGACTTGTTTGGTGTAGCCAGACTGCTACTGTTACCCAAATTATCTAAGGTACTTTCAGATTCAAGTACAATTGAAGTCTCAGACATACTGAAAAGAAGCAATTTTTCTCTCTCAGATTAGTGTCCACAGAAAAGACTGGAGCTGTCTGTTATATATGTGTTATAGACAAAAAACTGCTCTAATCTCACATTAACATATATTAAAGCTTTATTCACGGGGTATGACTAGGTTTGCCTATCTAAGCTAACTATCTCAAATCACAGCTGCATACAAAACCTGTCATCAAAGACAATGCTGAAGAGGATTTCAAGGGGACTTTTGTTTAGCCCAGGGCTCCCCAGCCTTTGTAAAGAAAGCCTCCTCTGTCAGTTCTTTCTCCTCTTCGTTGCTGTGCTGCTGTGCATCTCATCTGACTGCTGCTGCCACTGAAAAATTAACACTAGCACAGATATGGAGCCCACACTGATTTATGAATATGAAGTCTTACTGCTTTCCTTAAAGACAGAAATTGTTATATTATGAAGCTTTATCATTTCTGAAGTTACCTCTGTAGAAAAGCTGCTTGAATTTGGGTGGGATTTTTTTCCAAAGTTATGTCATACCAACAGACTACCTCCCATAAACCCATTCTGACCATCTGCTGTCCTGATGTAAAGCCTGGAGAGAGCTTCTGGAAGAGGTTGCCTTTGAGAAAAATGTTTCCCTCTCAGTGTAGCTGGTTTTAACCCCAGCTGGTTATTTTTAAAGAAGTCTGGTGGACTTGTGCAGGGAATTCTTTTTGATTGCAATATTTATTTATTTTTTTTTAGCCTGGTCTTTGATTTAAGCAGTATCCTTCAAATCTAAGTTGGTTTTAACTGGGGCAATAGACCAAGGACGTTTTTGGAATCTCACACTCTGACATGCTTGATCTTTCATCAGGTGTTAGGTTTTGTCTTGAAAGACTTCATTGTCCCCCCCCAGTGCAAGTTCTGGTTCTTGATATCTTCAAACAAACAAAAAAGTAACTTAATGCTTATTGCACCCAGTAGTTCATGTGTATGATTCCTCACAGAAGAGCTTTTATAAGAACAGGAAAAAAGACCTTGAAAGAAGCTAGGTTACCCTTTACCTTCAAGTGATAAGAAAAACTTACTAATAGATGAGGCATTATGGATCTTATGTTTAGGGTTAAACATTGATTGGTGGGATATATCTGGCTAGGTGTGAGCATAACATGCATGAGGAGAATCGGAAGACTTGGAGGGTTGAGGAGGGGCTAGTCACGCTGCTGCCTTGATCTACCAAAAGACTTACCAAGAATATGGAGCCAACTCTTCTTGGATGTGCAAAGTAAAAACATGAGGCAATGGACATGAAGTTACAGTAAGAGAAATGCTCAAAGGACACTGGGCAGAAAAAAAGGAAGTCACACTGAGATGAGTTAAGCCTTTGTACACGTTGACAGAAAGGAGGAGATATGTCCTTCTTTGGAGAACCTCAAAGTGCAACACGAGAAGGACCTGAACTCCCGCATCTAACTTTGACACTGGCTATTCTTTGGACAAGAGTTTAGGTGATCTCTCAAGATCCCTTCCAACCTAAATTACTTTGAGTCTACAGTTCTCTTATAAATGTGATATATTCCTGGAGAAGCCTTTCTCTTAAAGCTAAACATGCTTGCAAAGCTATAAACCTCTTGAACTTATATTCTATAGCTATCTTTTGTTGGTGATACAGATAACATAATACGTATAGTCCAAGAGTTGGAGGGGAAGGAAATGAAGAGATGAACTACTATACAAAAAGGAAATTCACTTGCACTGTGCCATGAATTTCTGGAAGTGCATATACGCTCCTGGTTTAAGTGTGGTGTATCATCTGGTGAAGGTATTGCACTGAAAATAGATTTCCTGAACGTATGCTGCATTTGTTTAATTCTTCCAGCTTACCATTTTGATAGACAATAAACTGTAGCTGCATAGTGAGCGTTGGTGAATGTACTATGTATGTACACAGTATTTTAACTAAATTATAAATCCTTTTGTGAACAAAATATTTAAAGCATTACTCTTGATGAAAGTACCCTTCAGATATATGCAACCGAGTTCTAGTAACTACTTTCTTGGTAGAAAATTGGAAATAATTTTTAAAAGGCACACATTTTAAACTAAGTTATTTATCCTTAGTATTTAATCATATACAGATGTGGTCAATTCCTTGTTCTTATAAAATCTGCTGCTCTTCAAGAGTCCATTGTCCTTGTTTGTGTACTTTAGTCTTTCTCAAGGAAGATGTACTGCACTTTCCTCACCAGTTCAAAAAAAAAATAAAATAATCATTTTGCATCTGAAAAGAGAGTCTTAAAATTTAATTGCAAATCTGTGATAAGGCAAATTTTGCAGCAAGCCAAGTGGTTGCAGTGTATCAGAATACATGAAACTTCCATGGAAAGTCAGTAAACTGGAATATGGTCAATAAAGGCAATGCAGAATAACTGCAGGTATCCTTTTATGGATGATGGCAGCAGTTTACCAATATAAATGGAATCTATAGAAAGTAACTGGAAAACTTCTGTATATCATGAAGTCCTCAAGTTTTTCTGGTAATTGTACTCTTAAGTATGTGGCACAAAGAATCTGTGTAGCCTTCTTATCCAGTTTTTCTGCTCATAGGAATGCTGAATATTCTGTATAGGATTGTCCTGGTCTCTAAAAGACAGAAAAATGTGTTGCCCCAAATATCTTTCACTTACTTGGCTTATGGATAATAATCTCAGTTTTAATGGTGAGATCTCAGAAAAGAGGTGATAATGGAAGTGCTGGCACACTCAGTCTCCCCAGCCCTGCAGGTGTTACAATAAAAGAAGCTTAAAGAACTTCAAGAACAGCACAAGGGCAAAACCTACAGATGTTTCCTTCAGTTGTTTGTAAAGGGGGAGTTTTTTCTACGGCACTATTGTTTCAGTTGTTCCTTTCCTCTTGGGGTTTTACTCTGCTGTAGTTCATCATCCTCAGTTCTCAGAATAGCAGAATTCACTGCTAGAGTCCAGTAATATTGGAAGGAGGGGTCTTTCCTTAAGACCTTTCCGTTCTGTCCCTCTAACAGAGGAGGAGAGTTAGACTTGTCAGGGCAAAGGGTTTTATTATAAAGATCGTTATGAACAGAGGAATCCATAGTGAATGAAAGACTGAAATAGCATCATTTTAGATATATGATATACTAAGGAAGAGAAATTACCTGCAGTTTTAAAGTGCTTGCTTGTTAGCTGCAGCAATGGAAAGCTTAATCTCCTTGCAAGGAAGGGCTGTCTTTCTTGATGAAAAAGTTGAGTGGCTGGTCTGGTGAGTGTTGTCTTTTATTGACTTAAAACGTGGTCCTTGTCATATGTTGTGAAATGAGGAAGATAAGTTAGTGAAATGTGGAATGCTGTATAGTCAGAAAAGATCATCTAGTTATATTTGTTTAAGGTACTTCTCATACTGGTGAGTAATTAAATGCTAGAAATACTATTTAACTGAGTTGCAGGACAAAATTCTGTGGCTTTAGCATGCTGAGCTGCTAAGGACTTTGGGAAGACACAGCTGCATTGTCCCTGAAGACTTCTTTTAAGCCTTGAATTTGGTCACTTTTTAGGTCAATTTTTTGGTTACCTTTTTCCACTTAAAGTTACAGAAAGATTCAGTAACTCTTTCAGAGCTGGTATGTCTGAAGTAAAGTGCAGTAATTTAATGGATAAACCTTTGACAAATATTATTAAGGATTTATATCCCACATTTAAATCTCCAAATGTATTGCTGAGATGATGAAAATTTTGCTGCACATTTATACATGGTACATGAATGGAAGCCTAAGTTGTGGTGTTTTTTGGTTGGTTCCCCGCCCCCCCCTCAGTCTCAAATTACCTCACTCTACTGGGAGGAAAGAGAGGAGATAAAATAGGAACATGGCATTGATTTGCATCACAATTCTATGTGTGTAAATTTTTGGTGAAGTCTTTTGAAAGGGTTAATTTGAGTTCTGCACAGAATTTGTTAATAAAGCTGTAGCTCTAGTGTAGCAAAACACAGAAAAAATGTACAGTTCCATTGTTCTTTACCTCGCAAGGAAATCAATTAGCTTAAATAAAAAAAAAATTCTATGTTTCTTTATTTTTAACATGACTTCCTAAGGAAATGAGGCTTATGTCATTGCACTGCCCATCTGCCTCTGTTCCCACTCGAGAACGTTTGGAGGGGTGCAGTCAAATCTAATGTAGGAGTCAAGTTTTCAAAGCTGCGAAGTTTTCTACAAGATTATCAGAAGTCAGTGACTAAGCAGAAAAAACCAAACACCTTAAACCAATATTCTCCTCTCACTGAGCAATTACTGCAGGAGTTCAGTGGCTGTCTGTTCCATTTAGATGTAGACCGGTCAGGCAGCAAGTGAATGCATGTTCCCAAAGGATCTGCTAGTATTAAGGGGGTAAAAACATAGGGATTGCAAACAAGGAGAACCAGAGGTTTTAGGGAGAGCAGGAGTGGATGTCAGTGGAATCAGAAGGGGGGCATGACTGCAGTAAAAAAGGAAGAAGTTTAGTGCTTTTAAAAAAATAAATTAAAAGTACACACAACCCAAACCTTCACAAATTCTTAGGGAATCAAGCTTCACCATTTCTGCCTCTCAAGGAAGGATGTCTTCATATTGCACAATATATGTAAGAAAACTTAACTAGACTGATACTGCTGCTATTTTTACTGTATTTCTGATGAAACATAGTATATAATTCATACTATTGAGGTTATTTTAGAGAACAGCAATTTAAAATTTAACTGTGTACTGTGAATTGCCACCTACAACTTGACAATTCAACAGCTCTACATTCAAACTAAACTACTTCGTGTTTGTATTTTTCCAGCATGGACTTACATCACGCCACGTTTCTTGGTCACTACCTAATTAAAATCATACAGCTATTCCATTTGACTTTGCTTTGCAAGCACCTTTTTTGTAACTTTGACTTCCAAAGTTATCTTAGTATCACAGCTATTGTTTTAATTGGTGTAATATAGTTCGACTCACTGTTTCAGGTGATTTCTGATGAAGCTCACTGAATTACGTAGAAAATACCGTTTATGGCAAATTGTGATTTCTTTTCCATGCTAGATTATCCTCATCTGTGTAACTGCTTCTGCTGTAGTTCTGTTTTGTCTTAAAGTTGTCTGCCAACATCTGTTCTTCTCTCACTTGGAGGATAAGTGCAAGAAACTTCATGCTTCTGAAGCCACCTATGCTCATTTCTTGTCACCTGGACATAAAGATTTTGCCACATTTGACTTTTTACAGAATACTGATGTCAGTAGTCATTGTGATCCACCCGTAAAACTTTCTTAAATGATGTAATGTGTCTTCTAAATAGTTGCCTCTGTAAACTCCTACATGGCTTAAGCTGTGGTAGCAGATGTGTGTCATCTGTAGTTGGACTTGTGCCAGTAGTGGAAGTGAACAATTAGAGCTGCCCTGGGATTTTTGTTGTTTCATAAATTCCATAATTGTCTGATTCAGACTTTCATCATAGGATTAAGTGTTCTTTAATTTGTTGTGAGCATACCTTTTGGTTTTTATGCAGACATTTTTTTTTTCCAGTTCTTGCTTTCCTGACAATTTAACATATTAATTTACTGTTGGTTGGGTTTTGTTTTTTAACAGGTCATCTGAACAAGAATCACCAAAGTGAGTTTTCTTTTAAGTTTCTACTATAGAATCTCCAGCTTTAAGATATATTATAAAATACAGAACTTGAACTGATTTTTCAATGTAGTGACCTTGTGTGCTTAAAAGACACAAATAAGTGTATAAACCAATGAAGGCTGTTAAAATTTGTGGAAAAAAAAAAAAGGCTTTTGGGTCAGGATGTGGTATGTCTTAAGTCCTAATACACCCCTAACCACAATTAACAATTAATAGTGATTGCTAATCACAGTTAACTATAAAAAAAAGTTATTTAAAAGCTGTTGTAAAGTTTAATGATACAAAAATCCACTGGTGATTTTATCTGATAACTGCTTATATAGTGCTAGAAAGCATTACCTGAAAAAATTTATCATTATTTTCTGGTATTGGTAAATTATTTTTTTTCTGCATGGAAAAAATCATTATGCTCTGTAATCTCAACATGTAAGCTTTTTTTTTTTAAGTTATGTTCTGAAAACATTATTAGGATATATTTATATATATATAATGATTTCCCCATGCTTAACATTGACCTTGCAGGAATCATGAAAAGTCCTGGAAGCTATCAGACAAAAGCACAATTTTGACAGCATAATTTCTTTTAGTAGCATTACAGGTCACTACTTGAAAGTACTTTGAAATTACTGAGAGTTATCCAAATGGATAATATTTCCAAAACACTGAAACTATTTTCTGTAATAACTGAAAATTTTGCAAATGTTGCACAAATCACTTCATATCCATTGCCAAGTACATGTAGTTTTAACTGAACATCAGAAATACTATGGCAAGAATACATTTGCTTGATGGCACCTTTCAGAATGTTGCAGTCAGATTTCCATAAGCCAAGAAATGTGTTTATTATTCAAGTTTGCTGCAATGCAAGTACTGTACATTAAGACTAAGCTACATTCCTCTGTGGTGTAGTATTACTTCTCCATTGACAGCTAGCAGTGGCTGGTGGAAACGGGTCAAAAAAGCTCCTGTATATAGTTAGTCTAGTTCCAGAGCAGAAATAAATATTTGAATTGACAAATTTTAATGCCTGGGGTTTACTTGCATATACTTCTGCTACTTTAACCCCTGATAATTTGATGTTGCTTTTAAGGGTAACCTATAATAAACAACTAACAACATGTGTTCTTCCAAGGGTCAAATGTGCTTTGTTGCAGAACTAAATGGTCAGTAGCAGTGCAGAGTGTTCTTGTAAAACACTGCCACTGAGCATGCTGACCTATAATGTAAGTGAAAGGTCTGTCTGCAGTGGTGTAACACAAGTGGCTCAGTGGCTTTTTACCCTACACGGTGCTGTATGTTAGTAATAGTGCCTGAGCTTTCCCCAGCACAGAGATTTTCACAGAGTATTATGTAGTATTTATAAAGACAGAGCAAGTTAGTTTGTGTGGTATTTGTGAGTTTATTCCAATTAGAGAAGGGGTTTAGTTTTAGAGGTCTGCATTTAATCCTTTTCATAAGAAGGCACATAGCTAAATTAATGTTGAAAGGTCATGGAGAACCACCAGGCAACTTGGCCAGTTCTAAGAGTTGAGGTATTTAATTACTGACTTTTTGTTAGCCTTGAATTTTAAGGTTCTTGAATCACTAAGCAAGGTATACACCCCAGTTTAATTCTGGGTCCTTCTGCATGGTTATAACTACCTCAATTACAGAATATATTTTCTATAGTTAAACCTTCCATTGTCACTTCATTTCCTATTTCTCTGACAATTTACCATAACTTTTCTCCAAACCATCTTCTCCTAGAGGGCCAAGGTTGAGATGGCACTCGTAAGAGGGAGGAATGAAAAAAAAAAAGTGCTTTGCAAGAATGGAAGTGGAATCACAGCGAAAGGTTTTCATGGCTACAATTAGCAACTGAAGTGCCTTTCCCCTAGGGTTCAGCTTTCTACATATTGTTGTGATTTCCTCTACCACGGCAATAGCTCATTTCACTAATGTCCAAATATTTTGATAAAAATATGTTTGCTACTCTAGGTTTTTTTTGTTCCTTCTTCTGGATGTCCACTGATAAATTAGGTCATAATCCTGTTACCCTGCACCTCAAGAAGTGTTGCTAAATCTAAGTCTAAAGTTGGCTTTCTCTTTGTAACTAGGCAGTACATTTGTGTGTTTTGCAATGTAACTTAAAAATCTGGGTAATGATATCTTTGTGGTATTTCTGTATCCTTTTTGAATGAAGGAATGTATTGGGAAACAGTCCAACACGGAGTTCTCTGACCCATATCTCACCTAAAGCCTTGGCTCAGTCTCCCAATGGCGTTGGTAGCGTTTCTGGCTCTTACCCATTGGAAGGGATGGATAAACAGTTCTTGGAAACATATGACAACGTTACAAAAAGTAACTCAACAGAAGATTCCAGTCAGTACTACTGTGATAAGGTAAGTTCAACTGCTAGTTGAAACTAGTAGTGAATGTAACTTTTTTAACTATAGATTAGGAGTGCACAAAAATTGTGGTTGTATTTTGAGATGAGCGTATTTTATGCAGTAATAAGTTTTGTCTTACTACCCAAATTTAATCAAGATTATGTACACAATATGATCAAGGCAAGCCTGCAAACAGTGCTGATTGCCATAGTGTCCAGGCTCTCAGGAGCATCTGCAGAGGAAGTTCCTAGTAGAATGGGAATTCTTATGTGATTAAATCTTATTTCCACCAAGCAGGAAGATGAGAACTCAAGTTACTATATGTCTTGATGGCAGGCACAGCTCTGCTTTATCCCAAGCACCTCTCTTTCAGGATGGCTAAACATCATCCTTTGAATTCTGCACTGACTAGAGAGCAGCTACATCCCTGATATGGTAGGGGGATCATTCCTCCTCTTCCTCCAGCCTGTTCCAGTGGGATGCTGAACAGCTTCATAACCTGCCTGTCCAGTAGCTGCTGCCAGCTTTTAATCCTTCTGGCTTGTGGATCTTTTGCAGAAGATACCAATGTACTCAGAGAAGAAAAATTAATGAAAAAGTGGTCACTAGTAGTCCTAGTCCTTAGTATATAATTGATTCAAGTGTGTTGCACCGAACTTTTCCCTTTTAGGTCACCTGTAGTAAAGAAACATGTTGAAAATTTTGATAGAAGAGATTTTGAGAGGACTAAGATAAGAGTAACAGTGTTAGGACAGATCAAGCAAAGAACATATTTGCTGTTGTGTATATTGCTATTTTTACAATTTAAAAGGTTACAATCATGAGTATATTCTGTAAGCTTTGCTTCTTCCTGTTTTAAATGTGGATTTACATATTCTTGTTCAGCACATCTAAAATTGGATGCACTCTTCTCTCATTTGCTGTTATTTTTCTTTTAAAAACTAGAAAAGTTTTGGTTTATATTGCAGAATGACCTAATTGAGGGAGATTTACTTTTGGTGCATATCATACCAGATGAAGATGGGAAGTTTGGATTTAATCTAAAGGTAACCAGCAATCTTCTAGTCATTTTAAAATGCTTTCTAGAGATGCTACACTTTGACTTTTATAATCATTTTTCAATTTCAATTCAGTGCTTCAGAGAAAGCAGTATATTCTATATCAATTTCTTACAGACTGAAAGCTTTTGGAAGTGGCAGCCTAATCCTTAAATACTGCAGCAACATTTACAGAAATAAGCCTCTACTAATTCTGTGGATTTTGATTGTATATATTATTGGCACGGCACATTTCCAAAGCAGATTGCCTATTTAGCTACTTAAATGTGAACTTCGAAGCCTAATTTAAGGTGATAACTTTGGGAAACAAATCCATTAAAAATCATATTGGAAAGGTGAAATTAATTTATGAAGAAAATGGAAATTACTATTGATAACTGACTATTGTAAATGTTTGACATTCCCTCACTGAACTTCCATTTAAGCAGATAGAGCAGTGCATAGTAACTGTAATATCAAAATCAGGACACAGTTTCATCTTTTCACCTTGAGCATTTGTTGGTGGGTCAGTGATAGAACATCATGTAAAGAGAGGAAGGGAGTGCAGTTGTTTGGAACTGTGATCCTAACTGGTCCCTTGCAGGTTCGTTGTACCAGCTAAGAAGACCGTCCACCTTGCAAGTTCAAGTGTTGAATTACACTTGCTTGAAGGGTAGGGTTAGAATGAATGCTGCATTTGACCTGTTTATTGCCCATTAAAATATATGGGCAAGGAAAGACCCTGGATCTAGTTTACTAGAAGTTGATAGATTTAAAGATACTGCTCTCTTCCCACTCACGTATTTACTGTTGGAAATTCAATCTTGCCAATCCTGCCTATAATGTCAGAGTATAAAGTTTATATTAACAAAACCCCAAAAATAAGTGATTACTTGTTTCAAACACTGCTTATGCTTAATGATGTATTTATGGTTGTTATTTACTTGGCATTCCTCTAGGGTGGTGTAGATCAAAAAATGCCATTAGTGGTATCAAGAATAACTCCAGGATCACCTGTAAGTAAATTCTTAGAATTTTTAATCTTTTCCTTTATTACTGCCTCCAGCACTCAGAGGTCTGTACATGTAGGAATCTGGACACCCATAATCAGTATGAGGTAGCAGCTGAGGTGTTCTGAGAAATTGATTTGACCAGTGGTTTCTTAAACCACAGATTAAAAGATTTTGGAAGCGTTAGCCAAACAAGATGCCAGTAGAAAGCGTGTTTGTTTCCCCAGTCATCTCAAAAAGTGCATCTTCAGCTGGAAAATACTTGATGAGGGGCAAGAGCAATGACTGAAGATACAAAACAGTGCTCATTAAAGAAGTGAGTAGTCTGGGCCCCTGCAGCATAGAAAAAGGAGCTAGTTTAAGGGAGGTGTAGTAAGGATCTGCAAGATTAGGAGAACTGTGAGCAGGGAATTCTAGCAGAACAACTATGGGCTACCAAATTCAGTTAGTGAAAGTCAGGTTCTTCATGCTCAGTGAAGTAGTTCTTCATGCTTACAACAGACCTGTGAAACTCCTTGTCAAAGCATGCTGTAGGTAAAATAATTTTGTTGGTGGTCAGGAAAGGACAAATACTTGGGAGAAAAACCTGCTGGTGGTTACTGAATAGGCAAACCATAATAGGCTGAGAAAATCCTTTGGGCTAGAAGTGTTTATAGGAGGGGAGAGTACTTGGCAGGGGGAGGGGGCACAGATTATGTTTGCTCTGTTCTTATTTTACCATGGAATTTTGCTTATGGAAATATTTATGAACTAGGTGGAACACTCATCAGAATAAGTACAGCCACTGAATTCTTCCGTTAAATTATGAAATAATAATAGTAATATTAACAACCTGGGAACTTTTTTCTAAATAGTACATAAATTTGAGTCCATCTGTTATTTCTTTTTTTTTTTTTTCTTTTCCATTCACCTTCTTCCTAGGTATATTTCCTAACTCTCATAATTTCAGTGCAAACTTGATAGTAAATACTGTTGTCTTAATCCTAGAAATCTGATGTACTCTACATCTTGTAGACTCTTTTGAAATTTGATAAGCAGTCACAGGACTGTTATCTGAATGTCATAATGTAAATCAAGCTAAAACAGATTGAGAAGTTGTTTTTGTAACATTTATGATATTGCAGCTTGACTTATGCAGTGCACAGCACTCCTCTATGACCTACAATAATTTTTTTTAATAAAAAGGGAAAATTATCATTATAACTTAAATCCACAAAGTGAAAATAAAGCAGTTCTTAAAACATTTCGTAGTCAACCTAGCAAACTTCTTAAGGATTATTTAAGATACTGAAATTAATGTAGGTGGAAATAGGTTCATTCCACATTTGGAGAATTAAAGATGCTTCTCCAGAGGCTGTGATTTCCTTTGGCAGCATCAGATTGTCTTCTGTAAAGTATTGATCAGTTTGGGGGTTTTGTTTGTTTTTTTGTTTGTTTGTTTTTTTCCTCTTGAATTGGAAAAGGACTGGACTTCTAACTTACATGCTTCATTTTAGTGTCTTCAGTTAGTGATGTAGGCACAGCTGCAAGTGACCAATTAACTCCCAAGCTTACTAAGCCGTAAAGAGTGCAAGTTATCAAGGATCAGAGAATAAATTGTAAACATTATCCAATACAACATATTCAACATCGGTGTTACAGAATCAAGTCACGTTACAGCAAGAGGAAAGAAAATACATATTTTTAGATCATATTACTATTAACATTAATTATATTATGTTCCATAAACTAAATTTCATCTTTCTGTTTAGTGGAATGTAGATATTACTTGAAAATTCAAGTTAAGCAGTATATGGAATGCATTTTTGTTATTTGAACTCAATGATACCTTTTCACTGTATTTCATACTATTTAAACTTGTTCTAGATTCACTCATTAGCTGTTTGGTGATATTGTTTGCTAGGTCTATTTCTCAGGTTTGTAGGTCACTTTTTCCACTTTCCTACAGAAAGATGTGTATTTTTTATGGAGGAGGGGAAGCAAAGCTACTCACCAAAATAAAGTAGTATTTTTCCCTTTCACATCCTAAAGTTCTTTTAAAAATCCCCCTTTAATACAACAGGAATTTAGTATGCTGAAAAGACTGTAGGACAGAGTAGCTAAAATTGTTGTGGGAGGGCATTATATCTGAAGAACAAACATTTATTGCATCTGGTTTGTTGGTTGGTTCGGTTGGGGATTTTTTAAATGAAGTCCCATACTGATTTTTTTATTATTTATTTTTTCCTCACAAATGATGTTAATATTCTACAGTACTAAAGGAGTCATTATGATTTTATTTCATAACACTTCTCATTGAAAAATAGTATGCATGCTGCTTGGGGCAATAACAAGATGATTAATATAAAATGAAATATTGGGTGTGTCAATAGGACAGAAAAGCTTTGACATAATTATCTGGAAAAGTTCAGTATCTGAAAATCTACGAATTATGTTTACATAGAATGAATTAATTCTTCCTTGAGGTAAATTTTATAGTCAGATGATTAAAGTAAGAGAGCTGAGACATTAACATGTCACGTTCTTGTTGATTCTTTCATTACCCCTTCTTTACATCCTTTCCTGTTTTTTTTTACTTTGTAATGTATTACATCACTGATAAACCTATTTTAGTGCAAGGCATAACCAGGATCAGGTCTATTTAGATAATCTTGGTTTATTTGATAGGGCTAATATCATTGGATGAATAAAATTCAGAGGACCTGTATTGGCATTAAGGAAATATAAGGAATAACTGTGAATAGAGAGTAACAGTAAAGGTCTATGTCCCAACAGATGAAATGGAGTGTAATATCACTCTTGTGTAGCTAGGTAATTCCTAGACAAAATAAAAATTAGGATAGCAATGAAAACAAAATTGTTACACCACTTGAGACTGAAAGGTGGTAGAATCCTGCACATTCATACTAGAGAATCACAAAATGTTGGAAGGGACCTAGAGGTCATCTTGTCCAAGCCCCTCTGCTCACAGTACACCTAGAGCTGGTTTCTCAGGACAGTGTCCAGATGGCTTTTGAATACTCCAAGGTGGCAGACTCCATGATGTCTCTGGGCAACCTGCTCCAGTGCTCAGTTACCCCCCACAGTAAAAAAAGATTTCCTGATGAAGCCTCCTGTGTTTCAGTTTGTGCCCACTGCCTCTTGCTTATCCTCCCACTGGGCACCCCTATGGAAAGCCTGGCTCCACTTTTTCTGCACCTTCCCTTCAAGTACTTAAATACATTGACAAGATCCTTCCCTGAGCCTTTTCTTCTCACTGCTAAACACACCCAGCTCTTTTAGCCTTTCCTCGTAGGGAAGGTGTTCTAATCCCTTCATAGCATCATCATCATATTCTGGCCATAGCTTGAATGGCTTTGCACTGGACTTATTGCTAGGCATACCACAAAGTGTGGCAGAAAAGGCCAAACAAGCCGTAGAGTTCAGCAGCTAATCTAAATTTCTGTATCCAAGACAGTACATAATGCAAGTTTTCATTTGTGGTGGAGAAAACCTTGTTAAAGTGTTACCTGCAGCACAAGTAGCAAAACACTGTCACAAATGCAGAGTGCTTGAGTACTTTCCTGCATCTTCTTGTTAAAACTTTCAGTGAATGAAGTGAAGGAGAATATTCTTGATTTGTAGATATCATTTACTGGCCACCAAACAAAAATCTGATAAGTAACAAAAATATGAAATGCGTGTGGATTTCTTTACATTTTAAAAAGTGCATGCCTGGGGAGTGTCATGTTCCTTCGGTTATGTTCATCGAAATCACGTTTAGACATCTCAGTGTTCACTGCATAAAAAGCATGCTATCTTATGTGCCCAAAACACTTTCTCCAGAAATTCATTTGCAAATGTCTATAACCAGTGGTTATTGAGACTTGGAGTCCTAAATTTAGACCTTTAAGAGCAACCTGAGGATAGTGTGATAAAGACGAATTCTTTATCTAGCTATCAAAATGCTGTAGGAACTGTTTCTCATCTTCATTGAGAGGCTTTGAAGAAAGAAAGCTTTAGATCTGAATCCTTTGATAGAACTTCTGCTACAGAAGATGAAACCTTGTCAGAACTCTGAAGACTTTGCTCACGTGCTGAACTGAATATCTTGCTTACATGACGACATGCAATGACACTAATGTGTTTCTTTGGTCTTGAAACAGGCTGATAAATGCATTCCAAAACTGAATGAAGGTGATCAGATAGTATTAATTAATGGCCGAGATATCTCAGAGCACACGCATGACCAGGTGGTCATGTTCATAAAAGCCAGCAGAGAATCTCACACGAGAAAGCTTGCGCTTTTGGTCAGGCGGAAAGGTAACCGGGCTAATTTTATTCACTTTTAATGCTTTTGAGACTGTTGCTCTTGTGCTTGGTGGCATACCCTCTTTTGTTTACATAAACGTGCACTGGGAATAGGTCTGTGCTAAAAAGTAGATCTCCCTGTGTTTGAATTAGTAGTACAGATAGTTTTAACTATATTGATTCTTACCACTGCAACAAAGAATCTATCAAGTTAAAATTTCTGATTATTTTTTCAAGTATAAAAATTAACAAGAACAAATAGTTTCTTGGAAATGTCTTTGGTTTGTTTGATGGTTTTTATGTAAAAATACCATATCACAAATCTCCAGTTGCAGGTTTCCAAATACCCATGGGCTGTTCCCTGGCACAATTATACAATGAAACAAGTCAAATAAGCTGCTTCTTCTTTTTCTTTTTCTTTTTTTTTTCTTTTTCTTTTTTTTTCTTTCCATTCTTACAGTTGACTTTTGTGACAATGTGTACCTTTCATTCTTACAGTTGACATTTTGTGACAATGTGTACTTGGCTTCACCTGTACTGGCTACTTGATAAACTGCTGCCAGCAAACAGGAGGCAGTCCCTGAAATAAGCAGGGCCTTAAGCTTATATATTTAAAATACAGGAAATCTCTCCAGTCTGGGTTTGCTTGCTCCATATTTAAACACATGCATATCCCAAGAACTTGCCGATGTGTGAAACTTACAGTTTATTATTTGCTTTCCTTAAAAGTTATGGTAAGACCTTAACCACATGGAACAGTTTCTGGTTACGTTAAGACTTAAATCTGAAGGGATCACTGGGAAACAGGAAGGAATAAACCCACCTAAATTATATATACTACTTTAGCATTTACTTTATTTTAAATTGCTTGTGTTTTTAGGAATACAGGTGGTCTCTTAGTCTTGTTTTCCATGAACAGTCCTGCTCCATTATTCCTCTGGGTCTATGCAGTATTTAGTCTTCCCTTAACTTTTCTAGTCCTCTTCCTACTTGTAGACAAGTCAAGTTTGCTCTTAACTAAAGATAACCTGTGACCCCATGCCAGTCATTGGTACAGGTATGAGTTTGAACAGCTCCCCATTTTTTGAAGTTCATCAGCTATGAGCTATTCTGATCATTGCAGAGAATAACCACATCTGGTGACACAATAGCTTTCATAGAGACAGAACAGCTGTGTAGATTAATTCAGTAACATTTGTCATGTTCTTCAACAGGTTAGCGAGGAAAACTGACTAATCATTTTTTTTTACTTTATAAAGTTAGTTCCTTCACTGCTAGCATAAGAAATTGCAAAAGATTACTCAGTTGCTTCTCTAATGGCAAGGGAAGTAGAGTGTACAAATGTTTGTGTCCATTCTGCTGGTGGTGGTCCAAACTTTTGTAAGCCTCTGAGAATTATTCCATTAATTATGGTCTAAGCTTTTTTAGGCAAAAAAAGCATTTGTGGATGTTATGATTCATTAGGCTTTTCAGCAGTTCATTCTGTAAGACAAGTTTGCAACAAAAAACATTTTGTGCTTGGAAGCCAGGTTATTTACCTTCATAGTTAGGCTTCTTGAGGAGTTTCATTTTCTGAAAGATCATAAGGACATTTGACTCTTGGGAGTTTCTACAACAAGATAGTACTTTAAAAAAGGCAGTTCAATGTGTTGCTATTTGCTCTCCTGAGGCCTTGTCTTTGCAAACTCTGTAGTTCTTGCAAGCTGGTAAATTTTAATATGTATTGCAAACACATTAATGCTGTATGTAATGGATTTTAAATTGCAATGCATCTTTCAGTAGTTAAAGAGTTTGTGGAGCCTAAGTCAGAAGATGAAGCTGATTCCCACAATCTCCCAGAATCTCTTCTTCCCATCTGTTCCGAATATGGTGGCGATACACTGGAGGAATCTATGGAGCAGCTAAGGAGAGGGCTGGAAAGTGGGACTGTCCTTATTCAGTTTGAGGTAGGTAATACTCAACTCTCAAATATAGACCAATGGCTGCGACCAGCAAGTAATGCAAGGGCTTAATTAATTGGAAATCTCATTGCTCCTGTTCAGTCTTATCTCAAGAGAACAAGAATGTGACTTGCCTATCAGTTTCACCCTTCATTACTTCGGATAGGGAAGGATGAGTTATCGGTCTTGCATAAAACATCATCTGCTGAGAAAAATGGGATTTAGTTAACATGCTTCTAGTTCAAACTCACTAAATTGCTATTTTCTTAATTATTTTATTGGTAGAATAGTAGGGTTTTGACAGAGGTCGGTCTTGTACTTTGTTTCTTTTTTTCCATGCCACTCAGTGATATTTCTAAAGCATATTTTATATCTTAAGTTAGGATTTCAAATTTTCATGTGTAGCCTTGTTTCTTGGAATAGGAGCTTGACCATTCCTCATCATCTTCTCTTAGAGGCTGATACGAAAGCATTGGAATGTCAAATTCCACTTGCAGGATATTTGTAATGTCCAGTTCTGGGGTGTTTCTTCCTGACAATCTAAAGCACTGATGTTTACTCCTTGGGCAGATTACATTGCACGTGAGATTCCCCTATATATAGAAAGAGACTTTGAAGAACCACTTGCAGATGAATGAATTAATGTTTGGCATGTTCTTCAACATGTTAGCAAGGAATGTCATAGGAAACTGATTGATAAAATGTTTTTGTAGTTTATTAAATTAGTTCCTTCAGTGTTAACATAGAAATTCTGAAAGATAATTATGCTACTTCTCAAGGGAGTACAGCATATATATATGCTTGTTCTGCTGTTGTGGATAGATACACACATTTATAGTAACTTTGGAGAAACCCTGCTTATTATGCTTTACAAATTTCATGTTAAGTTCTGGAGTGACCCTTTCTGATGCTCAAAACTTGTAGAACAGCAATATAATATTTCCTCATCTCTTTTCATATCTTTCCTTTAATGTTTTTGCAAGTGTTTTAAGATTTAATGGTGGTGGCTGAAGAATTGTGGTATTGCTTAGCAATAGCAATGAGTCTGTTAGCTATTGAAACAGTAACTCAAAAGGTATGAACTAGCCTTTCAAGGCTTTAATTGTCAAAGTTGTTAACTAAATCTGTGCACAAAGTTCCTGTAATAAATCTTCCTAGCATATTTGATGCTTTATGACTCTTTTCCTGACATAAAAGGGTATTCCTGATGTTAAAAACAAAAAGGTGCAAAAGCTTTTTGACATCTAATAAACTAGGGGACGGCGTAGTGGCCTTCTTTCTTTGTGTTCATTGTTTAGGGATCTTTAGAAGAAGAGGCAATTGCAGAGTCACCTCATCAGCTTTGGTGACAAACTCTCTATTCACATGAGTAAAATAGTAAATAATTAGCCAGTAGATGATGAATAATCAGCTTTTTACAGAACATCTTCCTCCACTTAAGAAGAATTTAAGAAGACTGTCAATGGTAAATGAATTTTTGCCAGAGAACTATGATCAAGTTCCAGAAATGTTTAAATTGTTCTTCTTTGTCTCCCCCAAAAAATGCAACTTGGCTTTAGTAAAATGGAACTTGAGTTATAACTGATAGAAGCTGTTTGATTATGTATGTTATCAAGTTGTCTTCTCACATGGCTTGCTTATGCTGTTTAAGTTGAAAAATATGGTGAGCTGTGATATTCTTAACATTTAGTAAATCTCACAGTAGAATAAACATTTTGTTGTTCTTTTTCTCTCAAAGTAAGGGATTTTAGCCTCCTATTTGTTTCATTCTATTTAATGTATGGAACCATATTCACAATCATTAAACATGTAAGGTATAATGAGCTTTTGGGTAAGTGTTTAATGAAATACATAAAAGTCTGGCACAGTGAGTTTAATAACTCAATTTTAAGTTACTTTCATGTATATTTAATACAGAAAAACTGTAGTGTTTGGTTTTGGTTGGGGTTTTTGGGTTATTTCCCCCCCACAATCTGTACGTTTTATTGTCTTTTATGATGCACACAATGTGTTTTGAACTTAAAATTTTGGTTATGTGCTTGTATGCCTACATTACTCCAGATGAAGTTTGCAAGGCAGGGGTTGACCCAAAAGAAAGTCACATGTTAAAATACATTGAAGCTTTTTTTTTTTCCAGGTATCTGCAGGGTTGAATGTGATGGTTTTAGTCCAGAGAATAAAAGTTCCTTATTTTTTTTGTATTACAGTTGATTCCAGAAAATATCAGTATGCAGCTATTTTTTTTCTTCTGATGACTCTTATTGCTCACTTCCACCCTGAACTGCTCTTTTCCATCTGGCCCCTAATTTTACAAGAAAAAGGCAACCTTGCAGAGAAACATTTTATACCGATGACTCTCACAGTTCCTGGTTGTTTTGTTTCTTTTGTTTGTTTTGTCCTAGAGATGATGATATATCAACAGAAATTCTTGTCATGTTCAATACAAAGATCTCTCGGGTGAATTTTGGGGATGGTTAGGAAAAAGTAAGGAAAATAACATATCTTTTTTCACTCTATGCATCTTCATGTGAATCTGTTTAGTGTGCAAATGGCATAATCACATCCTTCAAAATCCTACCATTTGCATTCTGTTTTGCAGCAACTTTACAGAAAGAAACCAGGTCTGGCTGTTACGTGTGCAAAGGTACCCCAGAATATGGACAAGAATAGATACAAAGATGTTCTACCTTGTGAGTATTAAATATAGTTTCTGCCTATTTTAATTTATCCTCTAAATGATAGCTCATAAAACTTTTGTATTGAACTTCTTGATTAAAGATTTCATTATGTAATCAAAGTTGCATAATAATTTTATTTTCTAAAAGGTAATCTATTATGGTTTGTATTATCCTGTTTGTGTGTCTGCAACACCTCAGGTTTTTTGACTTAATAGAAGGGAAGCATGCCCTTTAATTGCTAATTTAATTCCCTTTTTTTTGTGTGTATGTGCAGATGATGCCACAAGGATAATATTGCAAGGAGATGAAGATTATATTAATGCTAATTACGTGAATGTAAGTCGCACAGAGACCTGCATTTGCTCACTTTCTATGTTGCAGTATCAGAATAAATTTAGCCTTTTTTAAGAAGTAAGAGTTTCTTGTTTTATATTTTGGGGATTTATAAATGTAAAAGAGGTAAAGATTCATAACATAAAAAATGAAAAATGCAAAACAAGTGACTATCCTGATACACAGTAAATGCAAGCATGTGGCACACGATGTGATATATACAGACTCTTGTATATAATAAAATTGTTTTACTGTTTCCATATGCTGCAAATGCTAAGGTTGTCTCCCATGGTTAACACTAAGCCTTTTTACCCTCTAGAACCACTTACGGCCAACCAACTATGCTATGAAAGGTCCAGAAGATAAACCAGAGCCCTGATTGCCTTGATCATGTGTAGGCTGGGAGATGAAAAAAGGGGAAAAGATGTGTTATACTTAAGTTAAACATCTAAATCACAGAAGCAACTATTAACTTGCTGTGTCTAGTGTTGGCCAATAATCAGCTTTTGCTAGTGTACCTTTGGTATACTTTGCCATTGTTCCTCACTAAGTATTAAAGAGAATTTGGGAAGCTTTGAAGTTTCAAATTTTCAAATAGATTTTCACTATTAAGCATCTCTTCCTGGTTCAGCATGAAGGACTATAGAATCTATAGTATACATCTGGTTTAAGTTCAATATTTAAAGATTTTTCACATAACAAATAGTGGTTTTGAGTGTCTTATTACTCAGCTTGTTGTCCTAATCTTCCTTCAAAATTTCCTGTTTAAGTTAAAGGATGAATTAAAATACTTGACTAGTGAGAACAAACTTTACATAGGATTTTATTTTCTCTTTATAGATGGAAATTCCTTCCATGGGCGTTGTCAACAGGTACATTGCTACTCAGGGGCCTCTTCCACACACATGTGCACACTTCTGGCAAGTAGTCTGGGATCACAAGTTGTCACTGATCATCATGTTAACAACTCTAACTGAACGAGGACGGGTAAGTGTTCAGGTTCTCTGTATGCTGAAGAAATGTACTGTGCCTTTAAACATTTTTCCTGTTGTTATGATTAAATAACAGTAAAATAGGCTAGCTTATTCTGTTGAATAATTTCTCGGAAGGCCAGGCTTTCTGAATTACTCAGAGGAACAGGTACTCTGCAACTTTCCTTTTTTTATGCTGCTTTGAAAACAAACCAACTGTCTGATAAACAGAAATCACTGCACTGACTCTGTTTTGCTGATCAGCCAGGTGCTATGTGCTGTCATTTTTTCTTCCCCCTGGGAACTATGCTCCATGTGGCAGTTGCTCTCCTAACGATTCAGCAGATATCTGCAATCATTGAGTAGGTTGAGGAAAAACTTGCAGTCTGGCCTCAAACATGGGTCCGCCATTGCTTTACTGTTGAAATAAATTCTTCAGTCTATTCATTTCAGAATAATAAAGTGAAAATTAAAGCAATATCTGGTGTATTCTGTGATACTTAGATTTAATATATCCTTTTGTGGCTTTAAATATGAAGTTTTTTTATTGTGAATGTACCTAAAGGGTTTGTTTTTGAAGTTTTAGAAGCTGAAGACCGAACTATTTTATAAGAGGTGGAGAAGACAATGACTCTTGTATGCCTTCACTGTAGCCTTTATCTTTATTTCTTATCTATCCTACACTATCAAATTTATCTGGCGTCCCAGTTAAAAAACCATGTTTTTTTGAAAGCAGAAGAGTACATATTTGAGGTCATAAACAGCATAATGGTTGAGATGTAAGTGAGGACAGTGAAACAAGAAGGTAATTCCTCATTGAAATGTGTGAAAGCAGTGTGAAAATTGAAAAGCAACAGATTTTAACCATGGTCAGCTTATGTAGCTGTTCATGAAGACAGACGTTGAACATCATCTGGCACTTTTTTCCCCAAGTAATGTTTATTTTTTATAATTTTTCCAAGTAATGTTTATTTTTTAGAATTGTATGCATTATATGCATTATTTTGGCTTAAACCTAAAGGGCAATGAATGTACTTCAGATAAACTGGTACAGTAAAAATAATGGTTAAAATTTGGATTTCAAGACATTGCAAACTGAACATTAAGAAAGGTAGAATTAAGAAATGTTACCATTTCAAAATTTCCAGCTCTTGCCACTACTAGTTAAAAAAAGTTATAGATGGCACAGGCAATGTTCATAAGTTGGTAGAGAATCCAAATGAACTAAAGCTCAAATATAAACATGTCAGGAATATCAGTTTGTTGAGTTTCTTCTGGAGCTAGTAACAATTATTATTAAAATGTGTAGGCACTGAAGAGGACAGTTATAGGTTTAGTCACATACAATTAAATCAGGTTTTCAGTACAGTGTCTGGCCTGTTGTGTCAAGTTAGGATTTTTATGAATCCCTTACATTTTCTTATAGCTCATCTGGAGTTTTTGTTTAGCGTGCCTTTTTCATAAGTCACGTGGACTCATACTTGGAAACTACTTGGTTTATATTTGTTACATGATAGTAATTATTTGCGAGAATGAAGATGCAGATTGGGATCAAAACCTTTATATTGATGGACAAACTTGAGTTGTCTTCAATGGGCAGAGATTTCACTGAACCAGTATCTTGCTGGAATACTTCTTTGAATTCAGTCTATTCTACAACGTTTAAGCCTTTGATTAGATGGAAAATAAGGTGGCAAACTTTGTCATCGGTGGTGCTCTCTCATTTAAATTCAACTAATCATTTAAGAGAAGATCTCTGTCTTCAGTCTTGCATCTGACATAGAAAAGAAATATACCTCTCTTTGACAAATGACACGCTCACGAACTAAAGTTGTTCATCAGTTCTCCCTGTTTCTGAGCTCAGTATTCCCTAGAAAGTATGAAGGATGACTTTCATGATATGACCAAGTTATTGTGGATTAGTGTACCTGCAATAACTTTCTATGTAGTATTGTTACTACTAATGTTTGTAAGTAATATTCTGTGCTTTAAAAATGTTTGCCTTAAAACGCAAAATATGATAGAATAGAAAAATGAAGACATTTTCCCCATTCAGTTTTTGACAGGAATACACTGAAGTAACACACAGCTCTTAGTGGCCTGAAAACTGATACCCAAGTTAGGGAGGCAATCTGTCAAAGATTGCTAGGGTGACTTCATTACCTTCACCACCTGCTTTCAGGTAGAGGATAAGAGAAACCATTCTTACAGAAGCAACCAGACAAGTACCAGACACACTGAACTTCTGGAGGGTACATGTTAAGGAGTGACAGTGCTGTTGGGTATTCCTTTTCCTGTTCACTCTCTCTGTAAAATGAGTTACCCTTAGGGCTTCCAGAAATGGAACCTACGTTGCTCTTTGCCTCAGCCATGAGACTGCAGTGTTGGAAAAGGGGGGGACAGATCAGTTCACATTATTTTTTGCATTGATCTTGCTTCAAGATCTAAGAATAATTCCGGTTTGAAGGGACCTGTGAGATGTCTGGTCCACTCTTCTCTGCTCAAATCAGGGGCAGTTTTGAACTTCATGCAGGTTGTGCACAGTGTCATGTCAGTTCAGTTGTGATTATTTCCATGGGTGGAGATTCCCCAGCGTCAGAGGTCACCTTGTTTCTGTGCTTGACCATCTTCATGTTAATAAAAGAATTCCATCTAATCAGAATCATCTAATCAGTCATCTCTTGTGCTTTCATTGTTCATCTTCAAGAAAAGTGTGGCTTTGTCTTACATATAACCTGCTATTAGGTGGCTGAACTTAGTTATGAATTTGCCCCCTACACATTTCTAAGATGAATATGTCCATCTGTTTCTCCTCCTACATTATGCCTCGAGAAGTCACTTTAGCAATTGCAGATAAGTACCAGACAGAAATCATCTTGCATCCAATTTACCACAATTTTTATTATAAATTACTAAAATGAAAAATTTACATAGAATTTTGCCTATTTTCTAATTTGCATGTAAACACCTCGCCAACAAACCAGAATAGATTTTATACAGCTCCTTAAATTCCCAGAACCACAGCATAGGAGGGGAGGCTGGAAACACAAGTGCTTGTATACAGTCATGATATGTGCTTAATTTTCTTTACAGACCAAATGTCATCAGTATTGGCCTGATCCACCAGATGTAATGGAATATGGCAGCTTTCGTGTCAGATGCCACTCCGAAGATTGTACAATTGCTTACGTCGTTAGAGAAATGGTGATTACAAATGTTGAGGTAAATGCCCATTTTCTTTCAATACCCCCAAGCAAGCTGAATGAATGAATGTATAGATAGGTAGTTGAATGAATAAATGTATAGATAGGTAGTTATAGACTGAGCACGTACATGTCTGAATACACATGTGTCTATATATCTATACACAGATAGTTTTATAACAAGAATATGTATGTATTATATGAGTCAGCACAGTATGATTATTTCTTTAGAGCCTTTTCAAAATCGTGCATTTTTAAGTTCTATAATATATTAATACATTAAGTTGTACAGGTACTGTAATAAGCTTTGTGAAGAACATTAGAGCTTTTCTGTAAACGGTTTTGCAGTCACTGACTCTTCACCAGTATTTTGATTTTCAATTAGAGTTTTTTTTCTAAGGAACTGCTCTTTCAAGGATGAAATATGGGTCACTTGGTTAATGGCATATGCAGCTGGAATAGCTAACAAAGAAATGAAGCATAATAATGTTGTTTTGAGAGGAAAGTAGAATCTCACAAGTTCCTTTTCATTGTCTTTAGTCAGATTTTAAAGAAAAAAATCCTTATGTGTATTAATTGAAATGTGCTCAATTTATGTAAAGTACTTTATATTCTGTAGCTGTTAATGGTTTATGCTAATGAAAGGCTTATAAAGCAGAGAGAAAGTTAAATACATGGAGTACTTCTTGCATATCAGCTCATGTTGTGAAATCTATGTTGAGATCGCATCTAGACTTTCCACAATATGAATATAGGGGATGAAGTTTGGCTTTTGTTTGTAAGCTGTCCTACATTTCTTATACACTTCTCTCTTCATCTTTCTTCCAAAATTCAATGTCCAGAAGTATTTTCTAAAAAGATGAGGGGTTTGTGCTATCATAAGATATGTCTGTAAGAAATCACTGTGCACTGACTAAATGTTAATTTACCGTTCCATACTAGACAATCTTTTAAACTCCTTTTTTCCCTTTAAGGCTCAGGGCAAGCCCACATGACACACAAAGCAAGATTTGTCACTATTAGCCCCATTCCATCCTCCCTCCCAGGGAACAATAAAAAGCAGAATAATGAAAAAAAAAAAATGCCTCATCCAAGATTGGAAGTTAAGACTATAGCAAATGTAATGAATTACCGGGAAGGAAAATTGAAACAAAACACAAAAAAACCCCAAACAAAAACAAACAAAAGCAACAACAACAAGGAATATTAAGGACAGAAGGATACAGAAGTCTATACCAAACCCACTCTCGGGTGGTGTGGGATGCACGGCACATGTGGAGTCAGGGCCAGCCCTGCTGAGATGCCCTCGCAGCTCCCAGAGCCCAGGAAGGAAGAGTCCCCATCCTGACCTTCTGGTCTCCTTGTTCTGTGGAGTGTGGCAGGGAAAGGGAGGGAATAACAGTTGCCCTCTGACACCTCAGGGTCCTGGGGTTACCACTTGTCCTCACCCCACCCCCAATCTGTTAACCCTTGAAACACAACACTTCCATATAGTAAAGTAGATTTTACTGTTATTAGAATTGCTAGTGGTAAGGATAAGGAAATGCCTGTTTTAAAATGTAACATTTAACTGATGTTCTTACTGCAAAGTGACCAATCCTTTAGTCTCATAATTCTGTAACTGAATCTATTACTAGACAGTGCATCCAAATTTGTTTGTGATTAGGAATTCCTTTAGTAATCATAAACATGTGAGATGCCAATACTTAAAGGTCTTTCAGTTAAGGTGGTTTACAGTGTTTCAGTTTCTAGCTATTAGAAACCCTCCAGTCAGGGAGCAACATGAATTTTTTTGTTCTGCTTTTGTGAGCCAGTTAATCAAAGTGATAAACTTGAGTGTCATCACAGAAAAAAAAATGACCTCATTAAAACAGTATATGTAGACAAACTTTTCATCCCTGTCCCTTAAATTAGTTGATTGCCAAATAACTTTGTTTATCTAATGCTTCGTGTGAAAATTAGTTTACTCTTTTCAAACACTTGTTCTTTTTCTTGGTTAGTATTTAGCAAACTGGTACTTAATTTTGAGTAAATTCCCTGGTGACTGTATTCAGTATGTCATTTCACTTCAGGTGTCAATTCACTAGCATGTGATAAGTCAAAATCCTAATGCGACTGGAGCAGTCAATTTTATTATTTTATTTAATACAAGTTAGTTCTCTGAGGTAAAGGCTGTGTGAAACTATAGTGTGTCTTTCTAGAAGTCTTAACAGATGTCAAAGTTAAAAGGATCTTCAACTGTGTAAGCTGTCTCACGATAGCTCTCAAAATATGACACTGGTAATTCATAGCTCCGTGTGCATTTGGCATTTCAGATGGAAATAAAAATCTTTGCAGCTCATTAAAACATAGCAAAAGAACTTTTCGAAACACTGAAGTATCTCCTAGTTTTACAGGCCATTTGAGCTGCTTTCTTAAAGCTGACCAAATCTATTCTTCTGGAGGCATCTCGTGTTTTGGTAGACTTTGCACAGCTTTGTATGTGCTACCTCTCACAGATATTACTTTTGTATTCTTTGCAGAATACGCAAAAACTCATCTGAATTCAAACCAGGGTTTTATTATTCCCCGAACTAATGTCAGCATCATTGGACTGGTCTTTTTGAAGACAAGTAGCTTTTAGCAGTAAGATGGGTAAAGCTTCCGTACTCACGAGAGAGTTGATTTCTGTTGGAAAGGCATATTTTTGAAAGAGTTTTCTGTGAATTAGGTTGCACAGATTTCAAATCTGCCTTTAGGGGAAAATAGCTCAAACGAGAAGTTTATGAAATGGTGCCCTTGGCCTTTTGTTCAAATATGATCAGAAGACTTGAGGAACAAGAAACTTTACGGGATTTTTCTGATGCAATTTAACTCAGTGCTTCTTTACCTGTAGTTGAAGATCAGCAAATGACTGCAAGTAAGTGAAATATTTGTAACTTTTCTAAACCTTGTGAAACGAACTAAAGGTTAATTTCCTGCCTTTTCAAGACCATGATTGAAAGCTATCCTGGAGCAAAATGAAAGAAAAGCAAAGGAAGCACTAAGCTTGGTTTCTTTTGAGGTTGTTTTGGGTTTTTTTTATTATTATTTTGAAAAAAAATTTTAAAAAGCTTCAGAACACTTTGGGGACCGTAACAAACAGGCCAAAGGAAAGAAATTGCTTCATGCAAAATTAAACACGGTGTACCATTTTGTAAAACAAGATAACTATTGCTTTTTAATCATTGAAAAGATAGGATGGCAAGACTGAAGCAAACTTTCATTCTGTTTCCTTTAAGATAATTGCTTTGCAACATATTGCCCATTAAGTGTCACCAATTTCATCCAGTTATGTTTTCAAGACAGCTGTATTGCTGCTTCCCCTTATTTAAAGGAGCATTCTTCCTGATTTCAGTTAAGTGTGACTAGAACCCAGCCCTGGAACTTAGCAAGGCTGTGGAGACAATACTTGCTGAAGCATATTACTTGTGTAGCTTTGAAGAACTGTAATTTTACAAGTTGTTGTGGTTTTCTTACTGTTAATTTTGGTGTTAATTATTGCCACACCTTGTTAGTTCTTTCTGAAATGCCCTGTAATTGTCCCACCTAATTAGTTTTATTAGCTAAACTAAAACATTCAAAGATTCGAGATGTTTAAAAATTGATTGAATGTCATACTTTAACAAGTTATGCCACTGCTATAACGAATGAGGAGTGAGTGCCATGAGTGAAAATAAACACTTTATAAATAAAAAATCTTATAAAGAATGCAGGAGAAGGTAATTAGGACAGTTCCTTGTGTCATAACATGGACTGTGCGTGATTGTACAGACAATGACAATGCAAATAGAGGGATTTGGGGACACGAGCTTCTTTTTAATTTAAAAGCTATCACTTTCCACGGATGTCACAATGATGGAATGGGTGGTTTGAAGAAAAAGAAATTGATGCAGCAATTCAAACAAATTGGAGATTAAGCATAAATTTGTTTTGCTAAGGAAGGATATTGCTGTTTACTGAAGGGAGGAGGCAAGATGAAGAATGACTGGTATCTTTCTGTTTATGAATGACCAGCATGTAGGCCTTCTAGTGGCTGTCTGATATTAGATGAAACAAAGGCAGCAATGCAAATGAGAACAGTGCCAGCACTTTCTGCTATAAGCAACTGAAAGCAGAATCTCTGTAGTTTTTGCACATCTTAATTATTTGAGCTGAGGCTTTCCATTTGTCTTGCTTGCCAGAGACATGTCATCCAACATTTTGTGGGGTGAAACGTTGAGTTTGCTCGTGTTAAGGATTCTTAGATTGTTTCTCTGAAACTTTTGCTTCTGCACATTAAACAAAACTTTGTCTTTTTTTCTTTTCAAAGAAATCTATATAGATTTGACCATGTCAAAAATGTCTTGAACAAACCTGTCACACTGGAGAGGTATTTTAAAGGCTTCTCTGAAAAGTGTCTGTGCTGAACATGTTCTGTTCTGTCAAATAACTCATGGCAGAAGAAAACAAGTTGGTCTTGAGTAGTAAAGAGCCGAAGAACAGAAGTAGATGAAAAATGTTATGGCAAAGATGTACAGAAGGATAATGAGGTGGGAACAGTGTTCCGAATGCCACTGTCAAAGTATCTACTCTTCAGAAACTAGGCTTTAACCCTGATCACTGAGTCTCAGCTTTTAAGGTATATTTATGAAGCTCGCTAGCAAAGAGCACACTTCTTCAAGGTTACTATAGCTCTACGTGGTGAAATTTCTATTTTTTTATTATTATTATTGAAGATTATATTATAACCTAGATCAAAAGGACATTGAATGAAAAAGTGATATACAAAACCAATTTCTTGGATTTTAAGAAAAGTAATACTTAAAATAGACCTTTCAAGCCTAAATTTCCTTCTTTTTTATTTGAGTGTTATCATTCTAAGCTGTATTGTTTTTCTGAAGAACACCCAAATCTTTTAGTAATGAGGGAGAGTCACTTTAGGAGAATGAAATGAGGAAGGCTACCTTTGGGTATAATTATAAGAATCAAAGCTGTAAGCTTCAGGAAGACGAAGAGTGGATATTTTTTTGTGGCTGAAGGTCTTGACAATTAGAGTGTTTTGCAAGATACGAGTTACAGCAGCCATTTGAAGTTGCCACAGCAACATTAACTGTTATAAGAAGGACGGTAACAAATACCAGAGAGGATGTCTGCGACCTGTAGCTTCTTGCCAAGTAGATGTGGGTAAAGGCTGTGAAGCAGCTAAATGATAGAATGTTATAATAATCCAGAACTGTCACTGGAGTGTGCCAGTTCTTTGGATTTTTTTATTTCTAATCCACCATTTTAAATCTGATTTGTGGAAATACCAAATGCATTAATTCAATTGAAATCAGTCCACGTGAGTGCAAAAAAACATTAAGTATTTTGGGGACAAAAAGGCATATAATGTCATGTTAGGCAAAAATAGCAACTAGGCCATGAGCAACTCCTGCTGTCTCGCTTTCTGTAAAGTTAGACTGATAAAACAGATTTTATGAAGATAAATTCTGCATTTATTAGCAATTAGGTTACTACAATGATGGCTGTCATTACAAACTTCAGTGCACAATAATAAATTTGTGGAAAGGATTAGAGCTGACTTGCAGAGAATAATGGTTTGGATGAAAACTTGAGTACAATGAGAAGCTACCTCTTATTTTCCATTACCAGATTTGTATTGAGAAGCAGGGTGTGACAGAAATAATTTGCTTAAAAATAAGTATTGTTAATAGGACATGTACAGTGGGGCTGAAACCAGTAACTGTAATTCTAGCGCATTTTTTAATGTATGAGTGCTATATTAATAACCATGATCATCTTTTAATGCAGGTTATTTCCATGTGTGGTGGTATTTGGCTGGCATCTTCTGAATTTAAAAAAGGAATTTCATTATTAGCGTAAAGACTGGAAGATTTTGTATTTTAAAAAACCCCAAACAACAACAAAAACAACCCACTAAAAATAGCCTTAAAAAATCTGAACTTCATCAGAGTACTGATTTGATATCTTCTGCATAAGACATAAGTATTGGAATTAGGAGGTCTAGTTCCAACATATATGAATATAATTACAGTTTAAAGTAGGTTTAACTTACTAATAGAATAAGTATTTTAAAATACTTATGCATTTTGTAAAGCAAGTGATGTAATGGTCAAGTTTTAACAATTTGAATCATCTTGGAAGAGCTCAACCAAAAGAATCGAAATTGATTATATCAAAACACAAGTAACTAGGAAACTATACTGAAGCTTGAGGCATACCTGGAATAATTAATAACTGGCTATGTTGGTCTCCAGGCATAAACAGGGCATGTAACAGAAAATTAAGATGATCACATCAAAAGCAGCAGCTCTGAGGACTAAGTGTCTGCTCTTGCAGTGTATTTTCACTCCATATGTCTTATGTATCATGCTTGTTGTACTTAAGGTGTCTGAACTATTTAAAAAAAAACAAACCAAACCAAACTTGCTTTATTTGAGCTTGAATTACTGATAAGAAGATATTTAGAGAGTCATACAGTGATGAAGTAGAGCTTTATTTCAGTAGGTTTTCAAAAGTCTAGTAATGGACATCAATAAAAAATGCAGCTGTTTAACTGTTGCTAAACATGTGGAAGCAATATAACATGAAGACTTGTCTTGGTGCATAAAGAGTGAGATCCACATTTCCCAATGCAACAGAACTCAGGACTGTTGTGGGTCCTTCCCACTCTAATCATTGGTTACATCTGCTACGTGGTTCCATACTGTTACATAGCAGGTGAGCCCAATCTGAATGCAAAGATGATCAGAGAGCTGCAGCACCTCTCCTATGAGGACAGACTGAGAGAGTTGGGGTTGTTCAGTCTGGAAAAGAGAAGGCTCCGGGGAGATCTTAGTGCGGCCTTCCAGTATCTGAAGGGGGCCTACAAGGAAGCTGGTGAGGGACTTTTTAGGCTGTCGGTCAGTGATAGGAATGGATCAAAACTAGAGGTGGGTAGATTCAGAGTAGACATTAGGAAGAATTTTTTTACCATGAGGCTGCTTTCCAGCGGGTTTACCCCTTACCTGTACCGGTACATGGTGTTGTTCGTTCCCAGGCGTAGGACTCTACACTTATCCTTGCTGAATTTCATTAGGTTTGCCTTTGCCCAGCTCTCCAGCCTGTCCAGATCTCGCTGAATGGCAGCACAGTCTTCTGGTGTGTCAGCCACTACCCCCAGTATAGTATCATGAGCAGACGTATTGAGGGTACACTCCATTCCTTCATGCAGGTCATTAATGAAGATGTTGAATAAGACTGGACCCAGAACTGACCCCTGGGGAACACCACTACTTACAGGCTACCAGCTGGACTCTGCACCACTGATCACAACCCTTTGAGCTCTGTTCAGCCAGTTCTCAACCCATCTCACTGTCCACTCTTCTAAGCCATATATTCCTAATGCCTTTATCATCACCACCATCCAGTATTTTCTTATCAAGGCTGTTTCTGAAGTCTGCAAAACCTGTTTACCTGCTCACTCAGGACATCTGGCTGCAGGGAATGAGGCAATGCCTGCTCAGCAAAATGCTACATGAAGTTCCAGTTTCCTCCTAGGTGAAGTTCGGACTTGGTTTTGACCTGCTATGACACATGGGACACCAACTTTTGTTCATGACCAGCGGAGCTGAAAACATTAGAGAACTTTGCTTAATTGGGCCCTTGCAAGAATGAGCATTGGAAAGGGAACAAAAGAACCTTTTCTTCTTACAGAGATGCTGCAGGCCTACTTGCAATAGAGGGCTCACCTTTGGAGATGTGACTATCCAGACAGTGTGCTCTGCCCTCTCTTTGTGTGCACGGTCTTGTTCATCACATAATCAAGGGTAGATAAAGACCAGATGTGCTGCTTGGCTGAGTTTTGCTAAGGTGAGACAAGAGCAGTTCATGGTCCTTCAGCCTACAATGGCCTAAAATTCTATTAATTGACACTCAGTGGAAAAAATGAAGCTTGTTTCAATGAGATTGGTATTCTTTCACTGTGTTTTCCTAGAATCATAAGCAATAAATTGTACATGGAGATCTATGAATATACAGCAATGCCTACAAAAATGCAGTACTGCACAACTGAAGAGCTTCAGTCTCAGAAAATTTTGTGCTAATCTTGCCTAGTCTATTATTTTCAGTAACTGTCATCTGATCAAAAGTACAGCTTCACAGACTAAAATGTATAGAATCGAAGGAAGGCAGCATATGCTATTTTAGTGAGTATATTATCTGAAGTAGGCCTTCCATCTGTTTCAGACCTAATTATTACATCATCTTTATGTAGCTCAATTTACGAGTGAATTAAATGCTTATGTGAATGTTTCATACAACGTGAAACACAACATTTTTAGAGACAGAACAGGGCAAAATGTTCTAGACACAATGAATTTCATTTTTCTACCGCGTTTATAAAAATATTCCTTTGTAGCAAATATTTTTCCCACTCCCATACTAATACACAATTGTATTCTGAAGAACCATACAGCGTTCACTCAGACTGCAATAAAATACTGAATATTTTTATCTCTCAAAGAAAAGACTGTGAGTTCAGTGATCAAAACAGCAGTCTCTATTAAAAGCATTCATCTGGTTCTTCCTAACCTAGCTGTTGCCAAACAAAGACACATTATGATTAATTGCAGCAATTAAACAAAGGGACAGGCTACAGCATTAATAGTAGGAATGCATTGCATTCATTGTTCCCAGACACTTTATTTAACAGGAAAACAGAAAAATCACATGAGCTTTAGTCTATGTTATGCATATTTTCTATATGGATTAACTCTTCATCTGATACTTAGCTGCAAGGCATGTGCACATATAGTTTTCCATAGCAAATCTTCCTTTAAAAATCCCTTTAGCTAGTAAAAGCAAGCCAGATGTAGAACATATTTCTTAGTTAGATTATAATCCTCTAAAATAGTTTTAAGCTACCAATTTTTGTCTTGGGTTTCAAAATTCATGAAGTGAAAGGAGAGTTTACAACATAGATTAGGGTCCAGCTAAAGCTCCTGTTTCAAACAGAATAAGGAATAATCACCATTTTCTTCTCATTTTTCTCCTATGCAATTTTTTTTTTACTTGCTTTGGAGTTGGGTTTGTTTTTTGGTATTGTTTTTGCTTTTTGTTTGTGTATTTGCTTGAAAAGACATACACTCTGCCTGAAGACAGTTTTGGTCACATTGTTGGTTCAGATTACAATGTCACCAGGCTCACAGCAAGACACTGCAAATTAACTGTATTGCATTTACAAGTCTTGGCTGTACACCCATTCTGAAAGCCAAGATTTTGGTGGTTGTTTCCTCAGAATGGAAGATGAAAGACTATTCCATCTCCCAAAAACACACCCTGACAAGGTAGAAGGCTACATTTAAAAATCATGCTTATGTTTAGGAAAGTCCATAGGACATAAATTGTCTTTGGCCAATAGTGTATGAGTTCAGCATAAATTCTGTGCACCTCCAAAACTTCTGCTCTCCCAGGACACTTCCTCTCACCCTTGTCCCCACACAGCTCAGGGTGGAGGTGGGGGTGGGTGGGAAGGGGACAGTCTACTTAGTAAGCCATGATCAAAGATTATTTATATTTAAATAAATAAATAATCCTCTTATGTTCACTTCAGTGTGGTTTAGACACACCTCATTTTGCTAGTATTGGCACAGATTAAGTCTTAGTCATTAGTCATTATAAAAACACAGGCAGTTTTGCAAGCAGAAAGGTAGCAGAAACTAAGCAGAGCTGTACTCTAGGAATCTAACATGTATTTACCTCATTGAAGCTTTGAGCTGGAGAGTGAACCTGATGCTGGGAGGAAAACATTAGGCAAAACTGGGGAGGAGGCATGTGTTCCTTGCAAATAATTTGCCATGAGTAGCTGCCTGCTCTGACATCTTTTGATTGAACTATTTCTAGAGCTAACCCTCTGCTTGTAAATACTGATGCTAATCTTGTTTCAGAAATGTTTCATCTTGGCAAGGCATTAATTAAACACTGTACCAGAAAATGCCTGAGTCCAGTCATGCACAAGGCTTTGCTTTAATAAATCAATCAACAGTGAAGGTAAGTGAGGACCAAGAGAAGGATGTTCAGATGCCTTGGTGGCTCTTCAGACATTTTGCCCTGGTTTGGTTCTCCATAAACGTTTGAACAAGAAAAGATTAGCTTGTTAGAATTGTTAGAAAACAAATTCTAGCTCACAGGTTGAAATTTCCTTGATGAAAATAAACCAATCTGATTTAGTGGAGAGAAAAAGCCCCCTGTAAATGGCAGAGCCATCCATCAGGCTAGCACAAGAAAAACAAGGGGATAAATACCTAGTCATAGTCCTGAGCTACAAATCACAGGAATATCCATTACAAAATATTCACTAATGACTTACAGAAGGCAAGTCTGTTGTATAGGCCAAAAGTGATTTGTGATTACAGACTTTAAGTCTCCTTAAAGGAGTCTGATTTTCAGGAACCAAGGCCTTCAAGACTGTCTCATTCTACAGTTGTTTTTGAAAGCCATAACCTATATAGAATCATAGAATCATTTAGGTTGAAAAAGACCTTTAAGATTACAGTCTATTTAATAATGAGCAAATTACTAGAAGTTTTCGTTTATTGCAATAAACTATTATTAGTAGTTGTGTTGTTGTTGATAAAGATTGGCAGCTTGGGCTAAACCACCAGAGATAGGTCCTCTCACTGTAGGAACTTTTGTACAAATGCAAAATATGTTGTACAAAAAAATAAAAGAAAAGAAAATGCAACTCTAAATAACTTCCAATCTCAATGATGCGTTAACAGGAGAGTTAAATGTTACTTTTCCTTATCCAGTCCATAGTCATCAATGAACTTACACCACTTATCTGAGGCTAAAGGCTTTCTCGCCCTTCATGCCAGATGAAGAGTATAAATAGCAACAAGTGTCACTGGAGGGAAGCTGTGAGCGGGTCTTTGGTACAGCCTGTTGTTGATTAGAGTCTGATCCCCTATCCAGCTGAATAGCGAGACTACAGCTGCCAAACAAAGCACTTTTGTTTGATCTTGTTGCTGCAACCATGTAGGGAAAGATGCCAAGTATGACTTTGAAGTAGCCTTTTAATAGCAGAGAGCTAAAATGAAAGGTTGCTCTGAGTGGAAACACAACACACACTGAGGGAGACGGTTCTGCCTGATGTGGGAAGACTTACTGTTTATACAAGATGATGTGCATGGCATTACATAATTGAAGAAAACCATGGATATTTTTTGGCTCAGGAGGCATCTGAATTGTAGCCTAGTCATTTGTACGTGACATCCTTCAGCTCCTATTAACAAAACAAAACGAAAAAAGTTTTGAATTAAACAAAGATATTAGAAATCTCAAATAGAATCTCTCAAGGACCATGTTCACCACATTCTTCCATAGCTTTTTACTTAGACTCCTACAAACATCAAGAGGTTTATAGAAATATATATGTAGAGGTAAGTTATTAACAGTGCAGACAGTAATGTCATGATTTTGCTTCATTCCAATAAAAAGAGAAATGTACTTTAGGATAGAAGTCAACAACTCATTATACAAGTCACCATCTAGTGGTACATAAGTACATGTACTGCTGCTTTTTAAGTTTAGAGGTTAAATAAACTGTGGTTTTAAGGACTTAATGTCTTCAGTGCTGCTCAGACTGAAATTGTGAATATATGTATGGTGCGTATGTGAATATATATCATACATATGTGTTCCATATTTTATGTGTATGTATTAATATATTAGTATAGAGAGATATTTTAAGCAAATTTGGTGATACTCTACAAAGTTTAGTTCGAATAAAGTTTTATTTTATGTATTTAAAATGATGGAGCACAACAGTTTGCAGGCTACTTATTTTTTAGCCTTTTTCTCCTCTCTGTATGCATTTATATGTGTTGCCTCTCTTTATAGGCTTCTATAGCTATATATATATATATACACACACACATATCTGTAACTGATACTCCACAGCATACCATTGAAGGTGTCTGTATTTCTAACTAGCCAGATGAGTCGCAGAGAGAAACTTGTGGCTAAGTAGTGTTACCCTGCAACTGCTGGAACAAGTGACATCTCTCCCACTGCAGCTATCTGTTCTGTTCAGAGAGAAAGCTATTAGGACTGACAGAGAAGCTCATTCTTGCTCATTATATTCCAAGCCCTCACAGATGAGATGATTTTTCACTCTTCTCAGTTGTGAGAAAACCTGAGGACAGATAAAGCATTATACTCTATTCAGCCTGTATCTAAAAATGTTCTGAATTTATTTATTCCTGAAAAAAAGCTGTGTGCAAGCCAGCCTTTCTCCCTCACCCCACTCTACCTTTTCTATTTGCATTTACATTGAGCATCTTCACTCAGGGCCAAATCTTTGATACCTTCTGTGACTTTTAAGCAATCTTTCATCCTGCATTAGTCACCATATGAGATTCATCTGTGAAAGAACAAAATGAAAACTTCATAGAGAGGATGTGGAATAGAACTTCCTGATAAAAAAACAACACATGGCAGACAAGATATGATACAAGATTACAAAGGTGCACTGGTGACAAACCATGACAATTCTGCTCCTGGGCTTCCAAGACACCAGAGGATACATGAGGTGGAGCTGGAGTCAGAGAAAAGAGATAGGTAGGGTGAGAGGAAAGCTGATCTTCAAATAAACAACTATGATTAGTACTTGGCCGCGTGCAGCATTTGTTGCTGGGACTCCCACGGAAAGAGCAGTACCATCTGTTGCAGAGGCTAATACAAGGTGCTAACAAAGGCTGACTTACCCTTTTCACTGCAAGGTCACTAAAAGCAAGAACTGACCCCTTCACACTAGTCTTACTGTCATCTACTTTTGGGAGACATTTATGGAGAATTCTAAAGCAAAGGCATTGTGGTAGAAGATATTTCCATGGGTGAGTGCTGCAGTGATTGAGCCAGGTTTCATCAAAGGCAGGAGCACAGAGGAATGAAATGAAACAGTCTAATAAAATCCCCTTTGGGGATGAATCTTTGGAAAATCTAGTCTGAAAGGCAGACACTTTCAAACTCTATCACCAGCTTTCAGTTTCTGTCTCCTTGTACTGAACCTGGAAGAAGGGGAAAAGAGAGTACTCTCTATATGGTTTGGATTTGGTTTCCTCAGAGGCAAGTTACTGCACATCATCTTAGGCACAGGACCTGCCCATACTGTTTATACTGCTTTAAATGCAAATAAAATATTTTACTCTAAATTCCTCAATTTAGCTACTGCATTTTAGTTCACATCTATTTTAAGCTAAGAGTAGGCATATAGCCAGTTACTGCAGTTCAGCTCAAAAGAGCTAATTTCTTGGGTCTTATCTGCCTGAATCTGCTTGAAATGGGAAGAATGCTGAAAGAATAGTGCCTCAGACTCACTAATGTCCCTGCCTCGTATATTCTGAGACCCCTGACACCAGTGGAAGGAATGCAGATTCATACTTCCCCAGATTATGTACTACTCTTACAAATTCTATTAAGTTCTGTCCTGAATTAATTTCCTGGCTTCCTGTAATATTTTCTTTTTTAAAGGCATGCAACTTTGCAAGTGGCCAAGGCACCTCTTGCCTGACCTCTCCTTTCTACCCGTGCTCTTAAAAAATTGGGGTTTTCAGATGGGTTCTAAAAGTCAAGATAGAGCACTTACAGCTGTGACTCCATAGCACAAGCAGAAAAGAACTAGAAAGAGACACACTGTACAAGGATAAAAAAAAAAAAAAAAAAGCACCAAGAGAGACTAAAAGAACAAAAGAGATTTAGGAAACTCTGAGTCTCCACCACAGTTACTGGAAGAACAGTGGAAAGATGAGTAGCAAGAATAAGCAGTGAGATCTGCAGGTGGTGCAAATCAGCATTGCTGAGGTAAAGTCAGGGGCACCCGACTGATTTGCACCACCAGGGACTGAAGGACTGTTACTATGGAGGAATGTGTAACAGCCCTATCATGCACAGATTTTACTTGCTGTGGAGAATATTGTTTCAGTTCCTCCCACGGTTTGTCAGTGACTGCTCCCTGGTGAGAACATGAAGAAGTTGTCAGGTCTATTAACCTTAACAAATGTAAATATGAACCCAAAATGTGGAAAAATGCTTGGATCCGAAATTAATTTCATTCTAACAGACTGCTGAGTTAAACAGTCACTTATGCAGCCAACGCAGTAACAGCAGCCACTGAGAAAGAAAATCATTCATCTCATTCTTTTTCAGTTGTCCTTCCTGCCTGTTTCTTGGTTTGGTGGCACCTCATGCAAAGAGCTACATTAAAGAAGGTTAGAATCACTTGTGCAATTTATACCAAACCATTTACCTTGCAAATGCAGGATGTTCTTCTCCAGTCAAGACTGTTCACAATTTTTCAATACATCTGAAAACAAATCTTACCCACCGACTCACTCAGAAAGCTGCTGCTAGGAACAAGCCATATGCTCAATTCTTGTAGCATCTGACTGGAGCCAGGAGCCATGTTCCCTTATTTTTCTTCCCTGAAGGAATGGCATGTCCCATGTTCCCTGTCCTACAGGGAAAGAGGATTCATAGAATCGTAGAATGGTAGTTGGAAGGGACCTCTGGAGATCATCGGGTGCAAAGCCCCTGCCAAAGCAGGTTCACATAGGGCAGGTTGCACAGGAACATGTTCAAACGGGTTTAAACGGGTTAAAAGTCTATGGAGGAGGCGGCTCCACGATGCCTCTGGGCCACCTGTTCCAGTGCTCCATGACTCTCACAGTAAAGAAGTTTTCCTCATGTTGAGGTGGAACTTCCTGTGTTTCACCTTGTGACCATTGCCCCTCGTCCTATCATAGGACACCGCTGAAAAGAGACTGACCCCTTCTACTTGACACCCACCCCTCAGATATTTGTAGACATTAGTAAGATCCCCTCTCGGTCTTCTCTTTTGCAGGCTCAGCCTTTCCTTTTAAGAAGGTTATTGCAGTACCTTCATCATCCTTGCAGCCCTCTGTTGGAGTCTCTCTAGTATTTCATAGAATCATAGAAGAATTATAGAATGGCAGGGGTTGGAAGGGACCTCTGGAGATCATTGAGTCCAACCCCCCTGCCAGGGCAGGATCACCCAGGGCAGGACACACAGGAACAGATCCAGGTGCGTCTTGAAAGTCTCCAGAGAAGGAGACTCCACAACCTCTCTGGGCAGCCTGTTCCAATGCTCTGTCACTCTCATAGGAAAGAAGTTTTTCCTCATGCTGAGGTGGAACTTCCTGTGTTTCACCTTGTGACCATTGCCCCTTGTCCTATCACAGGGCACCACTGAAAAGAGGCTGGCCCTTTCTGTTTGACACCCAACCTTCAGATAGTTATAAACATAAATAAGATCTCTTTTCCAGGCTAAACAGTCCCAGGGCTCTCAGCCTTTCCTCATAAGAGAGATGTTCCAGTCCCTTCATCATCT
>WTSP01001640.1:120368-141735 GCA_025331215.1 Actenoides lindsayi | reverse complement strand
GGCTCTGAGCAACCTGCTCTAGTGGGAGGTGTCCCTGCCCATGGCAGGGGGTTGGAACTGGATGATCTTTAAGGTCCTTTCCAACCCTAAAAATTCTATGCTTCTATGGTTGAGTGATTTCATAATCACTCAATAACAAACAGCTAAACTGAAATAACTTCTGTAACTTTTTTTTTACTTTTTTTTTGTATAATTCAATGAAAAAAAAAGCTCTTCATACAACAGAATCTTTTCACTAGTTATATTGCTTCTATACAAAAAGGTATCCTTCTGTGGATCATAAAGAAGTAATTTGTGTATGTACAATGGACGTGTATGTATGAACAAGATATAAATTGTTTTCCAACAGAAATCAGATTTAGCAAATGTTTCAGGCAACTTTGTTATAACTGAATATGTAAGTGCACATGGACCTACATGTTTAGAATAGATTGTGTAGAACTAAGACCCTGTTATTTTAATATTGTCCTGAATAGTTCTACTGTTTTCAGCTGTTTCTTCCAACCTGTTCTAAACTATTACTATTATGCATAAGACTTGTAGCATTTGGCTTCAGGTGCATCATGCACGGCAAGGTGTAATAGGTCAACAGTCAATATATTAAAAACATTGAAATCTGTTCAGATCACAGAAGTTAAACCTACTTTTTGACGCTGTGAAACTGCTCAGTGCGAGTCTTTGGGGCTCTGACAGGCAAACATCACACTAACCCTTAACGTGACAATACCTCATTTATTTAGAAAATGTGCCTTTTACATGATTTTGAAGATTTAGTGTGTTCCTACTTTATTCTGAATTTAAAATGACAACCGTTTTCTACACCATATGCATCTTACAGCATCTGCAGAATATGGTTACTGTGAAAAGTATGACTTGTATCTAGCAAAAAGAAATCCAGGAGTCATAACACTGAACACTTTTTGAAAACCTTACTGTATTTTAGACAGAACAACAACACACGGTCACCCATCTCCAGTACGTTGCTTGGCCTGATCATGGTGTTCCTGATGACTCCATGGACTTCTTGGAGTTTGTGACCTGTATGAGACCAAAGAGAGTAGAGAATGAGCCGGTTCTTGTTCACTGCAGGTACTTGTGTTTTAGGATAATGACTATAGATTTGCTTCAGCCTTAGAGTGAGCATTTGCTTTGGAAAGTTTGTTTGCAAGACAGGAGATTCCTTGAATGAGGTGAAAATGTTTTAACTGTGCAATACCAGCATTCACTGTTGAAGGCAGAAGCACTGGTATTGTCTCTAAAGGATTAGTTTCTTTTCTCTCCCATACTCCTGCAACCTTTTGGTGAAATAATGTAGTCATGTCGTTATCACAGAGCTGATAATCTGCAATATAAGTTGTTCTCCATTTTTATCCTCTACCACTGTTGTAACCTTGGTTTGAATGGCACTGCGAAGGGTTTTTTTCCTGCTGTTCAAGTGTCAGAAAGCTGGTTTTATATTAAAAAAGGAATTTTTATATAAATATTATTTTCTTTTTAACAACTGGCAGGAACTATTACTTAAGTTGCTTTAAAGGCAAACTTTGCACTCTGTTCTAATTTTATTAAGAACTTCCTGTAACTTCGAAGGCTGTTTAGCATCCTCGTATTAAGACTGCGATACGAATCTGGTGCGTTGTGAAAACCCAATTTATAGACTATTTTTCTGTTCTATCCCACAGTGCTGGAATAGGTCGCACTGGTGTATTGGTCACTATGGAAACAGCCATGTGCTTAATTGAAAGAAACCAACCTGTTTATCCGCTGGATATTGTACGAAAAATGCGAGACCAGCGAGCTATGATGGTGCAAACATCGGTAAGTGATGCAGGGGAAGCCTCATGTCTTTATATATACTGCACCTGTTTTAAAACAGATCCAAAATATCTTTAATAATCTAGTTGTACGAGTCCTCAGTTGCCATTACATTTCATGCTCCCCACATTTAGCATATCATGGTGGCGTGTAAGATATCATGGTGACAAAGGCTGTTTTACTTGTGAGATCTTTAACTTTTCTGTAAATATTTCTTACCTTACCATGAAAAGTTAACTGATTTCTATACATGGAAAGTAATTCGAATGCACAGTCAGACTTGCACGAATCATCTGTTCGTGGTCCTTTGTCTAAATTCTCTACAAGAAGCTAGAGTAATTTTTTGCTTTTCGTTCTGATAGAGCCTTATAGGAAGTTATCAAAGTGAAGGTAAAATTAAGAGCTTTTGTGGTATGATTTGAAGAGAGGAAGTGGCTTTTCAAGAGGCTACTCTTTTAGGAATAGAAATTGGATAGGAACAACATATGGGTTGTTTTTAAATTGTGCTGCTACTCCAGTTTGGAAAAACAAAGGGCAAGAATGAAATTCAGGAAAAGTTGGGCAGTATCAATAACAGAAATATGAAAGTAGAAGTTGATTTTAAGATGGACGCAGTTCAAAGATGATTTGAGATTATGAGGACAATTTTGTGTCAACTTTGGAAATTAACTTGTTGACATTAGAGTCCGAGGATGAAGGATGGGAGGTTCCACTTTCTTGAGTAGAGGTTGGATGTCAGAATGTTAAGCATGGGTTCTCTGAATGCTACATACCCCATCACAAAGGGAAGTAAAGGGATGTAGACCCACAAAGTCAACAGTTAAATTGGGCATTTTTGTCTCTCATCAAAAGAAATGCTTTGGTTTCCACTTTATCAAGAGAAGGAAGAAGGGAACTTGAGAAAATGAGTACTGTTCAGTAACAGATTCATGACTACAGGAGCTAGCATTATGTTTGACTAGACTGGGGAAAAATCTTGTTTTATTAAAGGGTGTAAAAGTGTCAGGAATTATTGTTGCTGGTGTAACATTAGAATGGTCTGTCAGCAGAGTTTGTTCACGCATGCTGCTGGGACTCTTGCTCGCTGCAGTATGAGTGCACTCTCTGGAAATGCTTTAGGACTGTTTGGTTGAGGAGAGAGTTGTTTGAATAGTCCCCTGCCTGTTCCTTGTGGTAATAGAAGCTGAGCTTATGGCAAAGGACGTCAAGTTTAAGGAAGCTGAATGTTGACTTCTGGAACTGTACCTGTCTACGCCCCTCAGTTTCTAAAATGAACTGAGCAAGTTCAGGCTTAAACTTCCTAGAGGCAGTTGTCTCTGAGACTCAGACATGAGAACCTTGAAGTAAACTTCAGCTTGCCAGAAGGCTGAGCCCGTTCTGTTACAACAGAAATCAGCAGGAGTTGTCCTTGTGCTTGACAGTTTGGTGTAACTGATGAAAATGGGGAATAGCAATAAATACACTGACAATCAGACCCGAGCGTGGAAAACTGAGTCTCTAAAATAGGATTCTTTACCTTGCTTGCTCTGTTCCCCAGTTTGCTGTCAGCACAGTCAGGAGAGGGATGATCTGTAGCGGCAGTTCTGTGAAACTAAATCCACTTGTTCTTTCTGAAGTATGCAGATATTGTTGTGAAAAGCCAATGAGCAGAATTGGCATACTGTGCTGTAAATGAGACAAGAGAAGCAAGCACTCAACTGTGGTAACATGCAATTCTTTAGTGTGCTGTTTTAACATTTTTATCTCTCTGGGGTGCTCTATGGCATTCCTATGCCTGTATTCCAACTGGCCTCACTGCTCGTATTTTATATTCGTCTTGGGGCTTCTGGGAGAAGCCCTCAGAGATAGTTCAGTTGTAATAGCCTTGCTTGAAGCATGTTCAGCTGCCCTGTGGGGATTGTGTCTTTGCTCCAGTTCTGTGATGATACACATAGTGAGATGTGTGTTGTGAGTTAATATCAGAGAGGACATACTGAGTAAGAACGGACTCATCAGAGCTATTAACTGGTCAGTTTAATGTTTGCTGTTAATCATGTGAAAGCTGTCATTTCTTAAAGACCTATAATTTGGTCATCAGGAACAGCTAAACAAAAGCTTCACCCAAAATAATAAAGCTACAACAAAATTTGTGTAACTGTAATGGCCTTTAATTTGTAAAGAAAATTCTTTTTAAACCCCCTAACTTCGATTCCATTCAAGAGAAATGAGAGATATTGAACAATACAGAAAGCAGGGCATACATAATAGAGCTAGTTATCAGCTGAGTGAGCAGGAAAAATACATGAAACAGATAAGAGCAAAGAAAACATCTAGTCTGAGTCAGAGAAAGCAATGCTGTAGTGTTTATTCTTATTTGTTCAGTAACTTGATCACACAAGTGAACAGAAGTATTGGAACGGAGAGCTAAATACCACACTTGGCTTGTTCAGGCAGTAGAAATATGCAAATGACAGTAACAATGAAGAGAAAAGTCAAAGTAATTAAGAAATAAAGACAAAAGAACAGAGTGATATTGAATGTGGGAGTAATTGACTGAAGAGTTGAAAGAAAAGGCAGGAAAGTCAAGATGCAGAAGATTAATTTCCATCCCTCAGTTATCCTTAAATTTTTCTATACTTAAAAGAAAATATGTTGCAGGTTATAGAGGAGAAGAAAGTTCCTAACTACTAGTTTTTTAAATGCAGCCTAAACTCCTTCACGGTTCAAGCATTGTCTTTTAGCCTGGTCCTTTGGGAGATATTGGGGGAATGTTTCCAGATGCTCCTGGAGAGTTGATGAGAGCTGACATACAAGGGCAGCTGGGAGAACATTTTGAAGATGTAAAAAGGGATTTAGAAAACGTGGAGCCGTGTTTTTCTGAATATATGACATGGGGCTTTGGAGAAAGGTGTTAATTTGGGGGTTTCAACAGTAGGGAAAGGTACTTTTGGAAAGAGGAGAGGTATGCTTTGGTCTTTGTAAGTTCTTCTAAATTTCCATCTTCCTGTGTTCTCGGGATTGTGTTAGTCATAAAAATATATTCAGGCTGCATGGATTTTTGGTTCTGTACTAGTCCTATTACTAATGTCTCCTTCTATCACTTTTCTGAAAAAAGGCTCACAGGCTAATTGCTTTTAACAATTAGGTACATCACAAGATCATGGAAGAAATAGGCTTTGTAATAGTACAACTGAGAAAAAACCCACTAATTTGTGAAGACTTTATAAGAACTAAATGAGCTCAAAATGTCGGGTGACAGAAGAATTGATGTGACTGCTACTCTTCAAAAATATTAATTTCAAAGGTTTTGGTCCCATTCTGTTACAAAAGGAGATGACCACTAATTGAAATATTAAGTGACTCTCATCTTCTGCAATAGTGTAGGTGCAGGTTGTTGGGGTTTTTTTAAATAAAAAAAAATTACCAAGATAGTTAGATCTCTACCTATATGATAACTTTAAATGTGGTTTTGGTCATGTAACTTAAATGTACCAGAAAAATGTAGCTGCAGGATTGGCAAGGTCACAATACTTGTAGTAAGCAGATAACTAACAAAAAAAAAGTAGATGAGATGTATAAAGAACATAAATGATAATTACACAAATTTAGGCAGGAGAATGATATGTTTGCAGAAGTTTTACAAATAAATCCTATTTCTGAAATTTAAGCATGTGGTCTTAAATTTGGGGATTGTGTTTTCCTTGGTGTGAGATTTTTTTTTTTTAATGCTTGTCCTTCAAAGAAGTGTAAATGTTACCTTTGTTTACTGTGAACACAGCTAGGAGAGTTGGATTTTATCTTTCCATTTTGTCTCCTCTCATCTCATTGTCCAGGAGAAAAGGAAGCAGTGGGACTGTTAGTCCTGTTCTGTATAATCAGGAGTTTAATAATCATCCATAAATGTTTTTATGCTTTCTTTTTATACAGAGTCAATACAAATTTGTTTGTGAAGCTATTCTTCGTGTTTACAAAGAAGGATTGGTTCGACCACTGGATTCCAGTTAGCACAGCACTGAAGGATGAATTCTTTTTTCCCCTAGAAAACTGCTCTTTAAGTAAAACAAGGGCTTGTTTCTGAAAACCGATAGAATGGACTAGAAGCCCATGAAAAGACAGATGAGCACATTTTGAACTGTGGCACTTTAAATTTCTCAAGAAGATGGCTAAATCATGTACAGTATAATGAAGTCATGTAGATAAATACGAGAGCATTTGTGTGTAATATGCTTTGTTCACATAAACAACCATAAAGAATCATGGAAACCTTAACACACATCTTTTACTGCCTTAAAACACCCCTCACTTCAGAAGTTACAAAGATGCTCCTGTTTCTTTTAAAATGGCGAAAAGAAAACTTGAAGTATTGAAGTGATTCAGCCTAAGGAGGTGTTGATATCGTTGTGTTGTATGAAAGTTCATTGAAGGTGAATATTTGTAACTTTCTTATCGGGAGACTGTTCATAGAATTGTAACCTTGACTTCCAAAAAGCTGACGGAGAGCTTTAAAAGCTAATGCATAACTACTGTAAATTAAAAGCTGGAGAAATGATGTATTCAGTTACCAGAAATCTATTTTAGTAAGTTTGCCAGCTGTTATAATATGCTTCGTAGAAATCAACGTCTGCTCTATGTGGTGTGCAAAATAATGCTGCATTTTAGCATTTATGCAGATGGTACAGTCGACATCTTGTTGATCAATTTTAATTGCAACTTCCCTTTTTACAGTGACCTACTTCTCACAGTTTTAGTTATTGTACTCCTTTCCTTCTCTTTCTGCTGTCCATCTCCTTTATACTTGTCTTTCACTGCTGTTTCTATATCTGGACTGAAAACATGCTAAAATTAGGTTCAATTTGCTGTCGCCGTTGTTTCCATGTGTATTTATGAGTTCTCAGATGTAAACGTGGATTAATGTTGCACACAAGTACTAGACTTTTGACTTACTGTATATGCAAAGTAGTCTAATCCAATACTGGAAGAAAAATTACTACTGAACCCCTCAAATATGTTGCTGCTAATTCAAGGTGTGAAGCTTACAAGGCACGGGTGTTGCTAGTGTTCAGGTCATGATAAAATGTTGACTTGCTGCCCTTCAGCAAAAACTGCTCTTATCCAGTGAAACACAACTCCCTTTTGCAAGAGTTCTGTGGATTTGCTGTGTTTCTTGCTTTATGGAAGTGCAGCTAAATTCACATAAAGATTTACGTGGAAAGAGAGAATGAATTTGTACATTGACGAATAATTCACCCTAAGGTACACTGGTCTCCATTTCATTTCAAATGGGAGAATTGGACTTTCTGAACAATATAACCACATTTGTATGATGTTAATTTATTTTCTGTGTGCTTTTTGATTACACTGAGAGAGTTCTTCATTTTTGAATAATGTTTAAAAAGTATATTCTAAGGAACTGTTTAAAACTCTGTTATTTAAAAGACTAGTCCTAAATGAGGAAAAGAAAAAATACTATGGGGCATATCAGCCAGATGTTTATATGTGTATAAAAGAGAAAATTAGATAATTTTCTTTTTAGAGATATATATATACACACATGTATTCAGATATATTTTAAAATTACGGTTTGTATTATGGGATATTATCGTTCATATCTGGAGTTTCATTATAGAAACTGTCACAGCTGTATAATATGCATCTTGTGTTACCAGAAGGTTATGTTTTCCCCAGGAGGTAGATGAAAAGTGAATGTGTGATGTGCTAACTTGCTGACTCTTGTCTTCTGTAGGCTTAAACCTTTCTTCAAGATGACGTTATTAGTTATAGGTAAAGAAGATACCTGGTTACTCTTTATTGATCAAAAGAGGTTTAATTGGAACACCCAGAGTAATTGGCACCAGGGAAAGCTTCTTGGCTTTGTTAGGTTGAAGGGCGAATAGGTCTGTGCTCGTTCTTACATACTGCATTCCAGATTTCACTTTCACTGAAGGTTTTGTAATCTTTTGGATCGTTATCCGCTTACTTGATTGGACATAGATTGGAAGGCAAGAGACTGGTAACTTTAGTTCACTCTTAACGTGCTGAACTGCATCAGCTCACTCTGTGACTCCAAATGTAAAATGATACTGGACATGCACATGGTGCTGGGGAAGCACTGTTGTACAACACTTTTCTGCGTGGATTTTTCAAGTGCAGGCTGCCTGCTGCTGTTAGAGTACTGAGAGCACTGAGAAAACCTAGTGGCTCTTTCCATGTGAGGAGTGCACTAAAGAATCTGTGCTTGCTTAACAAAAGCTTCCCTGTTGCTGTGTGTGTGCTTTTCTGTTAAAGCATCTCTTTTCTTTTTTCTTTTTTTCTTTTTAAGTTTTGGTGCGCTGAGGTCTTAGTCATCCCTTGCAGTTGACATGACATGCAATTAGTAGTTTGTCAAGAGGGCAAGGACTAAAAAAGCAGGAAAATAAATAGTAACTTAGAGCATTTCTTTGTGACACCTGTTTCTTTCGTGGAAGTACTTGATTAAACTTATGGTTTATTTCTGTTCAAGGTTCTAGCTATATTCCTATCACTATTTATGTTTCTTCATGTTGAGTATGTATTTACCAGAACACTGTAAATTTATTCCTTATGTAACTCCAGTCTCAAGATACACAGTATAGCCTTGACGTACCTTAGTATGTGTATGTTTAAATGATGATGGCCATACGGTGACAACAAATGCTGCTCTCGTTCTGGTAAAACTTAGATGGTTTTGGTAATACAATTCATGAATTCTTACTTGGATTTTAATAACTTGTTTGAAATCATTGGCCACTGAGAGACTACTCAAAGCTATAAAACCAGTAATCTTTGTAATAGTCGATTTCACTTTTTTTGGTAAAACCATAGAGCAAATATTAACTACACAAGTACCTTGTACATTATGTCCATCTTTATTTCAGTCTTGCTGGGTTTTGCACATGTACCTGTAGGGTCCACAGGGGAGAATGAAGGGGTTTTTGTCTTCTCTCTAGTGTGTGATGACTTTGCACTGAATGATGTATGCCTTAGATGTGATCTTGCAATGAAAGCATAATTATTGCAACAACTTCCTAATGCTGGCTTTTGTTTCCACAAGAATTAGGAAATTAAAAAGACACAGAGGTGATTGATTTTATCATTATTATTTTATGTTCTTGATAGGAGTTAAAACTCCTATAAATTTTTTTTATTGTCAAGCAATTGACAAATAGCAGAATCTGCTGTGAAAGTCAAGATTCTGTATAACCTTCATAAACTCTTTAACCTCAGTTTTGCCTATGCTTGCATGATCATGACAATAAGTATTCTGTATTTCTGGCATGGTGGTGGATGAAGAGGGGGTAATTACGCCTTTGAGGTTTTCATCACTGTGAAATACATTAACATTTTATTCTTCGGGATTAAAACAATTTTAACTAAGTGTCTTTGTTTGATATAGAAGCAACTAAAATGCCTATTCAGAGTGTCTTCAGAAAGTATCACAGGGGAACACTTCTAAGTGGGAGATGGGAGCGACGTATCTTACCATGTATTAAAAATAAGAGAAATGGTGCCGTAAACCATGAATGCCTTTTGTGTAACAGGATGTATGAAATATAAATCATTAAAATACAATGAAACTTTGAATAGTGGTGGTGTTTTGAAAAAAAAAAAAAACAAAACCAAAAAAACCCCAAATTATTTTGTAATCCAGGGTTTTGCTTTCAGTAATCCTGTCTTTTAGGTGTTGGTAGTAAATATTATGCAATCAAAATGTACTTAAGAATTCAGCAATAGCTTTTCATAATAGAATTTTTTAACTGTGGTTCTCTTTTTCCCTTCTCCTTTTTTCTACTATGCAATACTTGGTTAAATATATATATACACAAACACACAAAAGAACTGTAGTTCTGAAATATCCAATGAACTATGCATCTGCTTTATTACAAGCATGATATACTGTTTTACAACAAAAGTTATTCCCTGTAGATGATGTTCTTATGTGTCAGACTAAATGCATAAATAGTCCATTGATTAAAAGTGTTGAAAAAAAGAATGCATGGTTCATAATCAATTAAAATTTAAACATAGTTATTTCACTGATAATGACCTTATTGTTATATCCTGAAATGTAGCATTTAAGTGCAAGTTTATTTTGCTCACATAAAGCCTTTCCAGAAAGAATGTGATCTGGGAAATGTTTGTATTTCATTTAGTAACCTGCAATTAATCTACTTGTTTAAAAGCACTTATTAATTGAAACTATGTAGAAGGTGAGGTTGTGTCATGAAATTCTTTAAACAAAGGCAGTTGAAAGCCACATGAATGATTAATTCATTATATAAAATATAATGTTTTGATTAAGTGTATTCTCTTACATTTAAGTTCTGACACAGTGTTAAGCCATCTCAGATGACTGTCTGTTTTAACAATAGTATTATATTAACAGCTTAAATATATTGATCTAATACAATAGGATTTAGTTTTAGTGTACTTCAACATATTTAATGTTCAGTAGCTGCACAAGCTTCAAATAATAGTATCCAAAATCACTGAAATTTGTCGTGTTTTTAAAAGTAAGGTTCTGTTTCTCCAAATGTCAAGGAAGGAGTAGTGTGTAATAGTGACAGATTTAACCATTTCTCAGCTCAGACTAACCCTGTGACAGTAGTAGGCTGATTTTACCACTGATATAAAGAGCAGTTAAGGACCAAATATATCATGGAAAAAGCAGATTGTGCTGACTGTTGACACTGTTTAGATTTGGCTGTAGTTAAGAGACTAGTAAGTTTTGTGGGTTTTTTAAAATTTTGGGGTTTTTTAAATACAAATTCATTATAAGAGATGGCTTTGGCAATGGGAAGTAGAATATGCCTTTATTGACTCCCCTAATTCTATTGCAGACTACATAGATAAGAGTCCTGGAGAAGAGTCTTGGATTTTGTATTATTTTGAGCTTAACTGCAGATTTGGAATCTTTAATGAAATTCTTATTTAAAATATTAAAACATTGGTTTTAATAGACATTAATGAAACACTGCAGTTTACTGTTGCTCAACTTTTTTCTTGCCTTTCATGTTGTCGTTGCTTGAGCTGTCATTGTTTTACCTTACAAAATTGCTTTGAGGTTTTCCACAACTGTAAAACTGGCTGTGTAATAAAGAGGCCAGGTGATGTAGCTTCAAATATGTTATTTACACCTGGTGTTCAGACCAGCCTGGACTGCTCTTCTTTCTGAGAAATTTAAACAGTGCTGCTAACAGTGGTAAAAATTATCATGATATTTTGAAAAAGCATGTAGACCTAAAAAAAAAAAATAAATGTGAGGTTAAAAATGCTTTTAACAGGTAAGGTAGGGGTAGGAAATAGAAGATTTTTTTATTTTTTTTTTTCCCCTTTGAAGAACACTTCTATATTTTAAATGAATCATTTCTCTTTGAGCTATTTCTTTATTCAAGAGCCCTACTGTTGACAGGATTTAATTTTTGTCAAATTGACGCAGAAAATAATTTTAAGTTGAACTTTTTTCCTCTTTTACTACTTTGTGCTTTTAATCAACTTTCAACAAAACTGAAATCTTTCCCTTCTAAAAATTATTTTGGCTGGTTTAATTTAGTGTCTTTTTCTGAGATGTAAATGGAACCCGAATGTTGCTGGTTAACCAGTGAGATTGCCACGCGTGCTCAGAGGTAACGCATACTTTGCTAGGTCTATTAAATCCATTACGTGACATAAGTTACCAACTGAAATTAGTCTAGCATCATATTTCTATCAGTCTTTTGCAGAATAACAGTTTTGTGCATAGGGAAGTCTTTGGAACTTGTTTGCCCAAGCATTGGGAAATCTTTGTGTGGTAAGTTAGAATTGATGCTTTGGAAAAAAAAAAAAATTAAAAAAAAATTAAAAATTAGAATTAATTTCTCAACTTGCTTGCAAAGGGTTGGTTGCCATCCTTGTCCAGAAGTCCTTGCTGTAGAATGGAGGGAGAATGGATGGGCTTCCTTCCGAAGGGAAGAGACTGTTTACTACCTACTTAGTAAGCCAGCAGTCTATATTGGCCTTACTGAGATTGTATTTGTGTTCTCTAACCTGAGCAGCCTAGGTGGAAGTATGATCAAGTGTATCTATATGAATTTGCAAGAACAGTCAAGCCCTATGTTTATTCCAGGAAAAAAGGAATTGCTCAGACCAGCATTCTCTTAGGCTTCATTTGCTTCAATCAAGCAGCAGGTTAGCATGGTAGCAGCTGAGTTATACTTGAGCAGTGCCCTTCTAATTCAGAGCTTTGACTACATAAGTGAAAACCTGGTATAACTGCTGCTTTCCTAGTTTTTAATAGAAATCAAATTACTGTCTGTAGAAATTAGGGGGGAAATAAGTCTATGCACTCAAATGTAAGTATATTTCAAAACCTTTTGCAAAATAAATTGCAAGTACCAATGCTTATCTTCCAGTGACCTGTGTAGTGAGCGCTAAACATAATTTATTTAGGTTTTCACACTTCATTGTGCAGCCTTAATAGAGAAATACAAGATAAATAATGTCAAGGCTTTGAAAATCTGCCAGGCATTCATCATAAAAAATGATGACTGATTAAAACTGACCTTTATTGCAACTGATACAGAAATGGTCTTAATACTACTGGAATAAATTGCATAGCAATTGGGAAAGTCAAAGTTCTGTGGTTTGTTTTTTGGGGGGGGAGTTAGGGGAGGTTTTTATGCAAGCTTTACGAAATATTCCACAATTCTAGTCAACTAAGTTTGTATTTTCATATGAGCTCAGTTAGCGTTTTTGTCAAAGAAAAAACTTGGAAGGTAATATCTGTTCAGTGACTGGCTTCTGTAGCACACTATAGTTTCTTTTTTCTGAGATTTTAGCTGCCAGTGCATTAAAGAAATAAAAGAATGTACTTTATGTATTTGGAAGGTAAGGAAAGAGTTTATTTTGTATCCTAAGGTGTACTTTTAAATCATTTGAAATGTAAATTGTTGTTGATATTACGAAGCTTAATTTATTGTTTAAAGATGTAAACACTTTTTGAAACAAATGTATCATTTTTAGTTTTTATTTTTATAGGAATGAAGTATTGGTTGATGTTTTCAGTATAGTTTCCTTGGGGTTTGGATCTGTTCTGAACAGAAGTATTACAGCCACCATTTTATGCTTATTGGTTATATGGCTAATGGCAAAATAAAGCATTTTTGGCTATATGGTCTTGCTGTGGGTTTATTGAAGAAGAAAATAAGAGTTGCATTAAAAATTTACTGACCCTTTTAATCCTTTAAAAAAAAAAACCTCACACACAGCTGCAGCTTGGATTTTATCTAAGCCAGCAAACATGTATGGAAAGTGTCTGTATTGATGTAGTGTGTAATTCTTTCATAAGTAGCTTGCGGGAGAAATAAAGCAACCAAGTAAGATACAAATTCTTAGGGATACTTCGCTTGGAACAATTTGCGTAAAAGAGAATTACTTCAATTAGTCAGACCAATAAACCTTTGCACTCATGAGATTCATGGTCACATAACTGTTTTACGTGTAGATTGATGTTTTTTGTGTGTGTATGTAGACTACTTGTACCCTTTGGGGAATTCCCATGTCCTCATGGTACTCCCCAGAGGTGTCCATATAGTCCTATCTTCTACAGCCTCTGTTGCTCCAGATGGTTTGTCACATTTTCACAACAAACCAGAGCCCAGCGATGCTTTTCTTGAATTATTTCTGTTTAGATCTGTATGTAAAATGCAAGTTCATAAGTTTCAAAATAGAAAACACGCTGAAGATTGAATCCAGCACTAGCAGGTGGATAGAGCATTGACTTTAACATATGTTTGGGATTTGGTTAAGAACTGGCATGGTTGTTAGGAAGTGCTTTTTGTTGTTTGCAAGATGTGGCCCTGCCTATGGATTAGTCTTTTTAAGCTTAAGGCCAAAAATCATTCAAGATGAAGCTACGAATTCAATGAAATCTTGGTGAAAGAAATTACAAGACTAACAACAAGCATCTGGGCAGCACGCAGATGGGGTACGCATGCAGGTTGGAATCTCTTATGGGTGTATAGAAAGCTACCAAGGTGAAGGTTTTGCTGAAACTCTATGAAACAGCAAGATGTACAACTGTCTTTGCAGCTTGTTAGCAGGATAGGGTGCAGAAGTGCCTTTTGGAGGAGATGAGGCAAGAGTAGGCTCCGAGCCCCTGGCCTTGGCATGCCCAGCATTAAGGGTGTTTTCAGACAATGCAAAGCACTGAAATACTCCCTTCCTATGCACAAGGCAATCCTTTAAAATCCTTATGGTACCAGCAACCCCACTGAGAAATGAGGTCCTCTGCCAGGAAGATGGGAGCGTGGAAGAGGTTTCTTTATGTAATTCAGGTCAGGCAAAGACAATTGGGCATACATATGTCAAACTGACATTTCCCAATATATGTATTACTCCCACGTTTTTTGGTACCATATACTTTTTTACATACTTTTTGGTACCGTATCTCAGTGATATAAAAATTGTCAAGTAGTGACTCAATGTAGTTTGTTTCTTAGAGTACTCAAAGTAAAATATTTTAACATATAAAATTATAAAAAATCCAATTTCATCTTGATTTGGGATTCAGTTCTAGTATGATAACTAAATTTATTTCTGTATATCAAAAAAAATATATATATAATGATAGCATGTGCAAGAGCTAATCTACTAAGAAAGCTTTTTTTTTTCCCCCATCTGAATGACAAATGTTTTCCATTTGTTAAAAAGGACCATGTGAGAAAAGCTGAAAGATGTCTGGGGAGACTGAGATTGCTGCTGCTGGTCTCTGAGTTCAGAGCCAGTTCATTTACCCAGGTCTGTCTCCAGGGATGAGGGACACCAGTATTTCACTGCAGTATACTGAAAGGCCAGTCTGAGTGTAACTCCTGTGTAACTCCTGTGCATCTCCTGTGTTAGCCTGACAGGGCTATTGGGAAGCTGCAACACCCTGTGTTTTAAAGGAGAGAGATTCTGATTTCTTTGTCCTGTTTCACTGAGTTTAGCATCTACCCACAGAAGATGCAATATTGTCCATAATGGGAACCCTTAGTTCTTCTGTGCATCAGTTACAAATTCAAAGAAAGTAAATAATTTGGCACTGATAGAAAAACTTTGCTGAGCAGTAGCTTCATCTCAAGCACAGCAGGCAGCTGTATCAGAGACACTCAGGTTGCACTGGCACACATGATAGTGTGGGTTAGGGCGACAGTAATGCTGATGGTAACACCGAGGTGGAGGGGGGTGTGGAAAACCAGCACTGTATTCATCAATGTATCCCAGAGAATGCCAGAAGAGTACAGATTGCTAATGGGTTCGGTCCTACTTCAGTCTGGCCTTCAAAATTCTTGGTGTCAGGACAGATGCCCTGAGCTTTTAGACCTGACAGATTCCCATTTACCATGGAATACTGAATGCTTCTCCTTGCAAACTGAAGTGATTTTTGAGTATGACGGTCCTCGGCTCTGATTTGGGTAACTCTGCTCGTGCATGTTCAGAAGAATTAATACAAAGAAATGTAAACGTAGTGTTGCTCTTGAGCTTTGTATTCATTTACACAAGCTAGTTACCACCTTGCTGGTTTCAAAAGGGGCCAACATTTTATGTATAATACTTAACCTAAAAGGATGTCATAACTCTAGCTTTCTAGTCATCTGCCAAAAGCTGAAGCACCTTTTTGCCTTTGAAGATACTTGCTGCTGTATCCAGACTTGACTGTACATGTCTTCTGGTCTGAAAAGTCACAGCTGTATCATTTTCACCAGTGCTGCTGGGCCTCCTTACAGTTTAACTATTACAAGAAAATCTGCTCCCGTTGCTTAAGTGTCCCTCAGAATTCTTATCACTAAGGACACTTGCATTTTGAATTGAAAATGTCATTTTTATCCTCTGAGAATTTCTTGCAGTAAAATTACTGTTCTATTGCACCTCTGCTACTTCTGTAGCTCTGCCTGCTGTGTCAAATGAGATGTCAGGGCATGGGCAAGAGTCTCCAGCTGCCTCAGGCATGCAGCTGGGAATATACCACCTCTCTGTAGGAGCTCTCATACAGTAAATGAAGTACCTACTGTTGAAGGGTAAAGCAGGAGCTGAGGAGAAGCAGAACTTCCAGCTCAAGCACAGTTAGGATGGAACAGAGCCTAGATTCTACGCAGAAAGCCTACAGGACCGAAAGGTGATTAGACCTTCTGCAGAAGCAGGAGGGTGACAATTTGAAAGGAGCTTCTTCCTTCTTTCTTCTCCCCATTTCCCTTAGATTTTTACTGAGGAAAACAGGCAGCTCCCTGTCGGGGGGGATGCTACAGCAAGCCTGAGCTGCTTTTGGAGTTGGAAGGTTTCTTCCCTCCTGTAAAGCCATCTATTCTTTCGTGGTGTGATACAGGGCATGATGTTATTTTCCTCTTTGTTCTCTCTTACTCAACTTGACAGATACAGCATGGAGTACTCGGAACTGGCCTGGTTAAGAAAGGGAAAATAGTTTAAAGCTCCCGAGCTGTGTGAATTAGAAGTGCCATCTTAACAACTGCTGTTACAAGAGGAATCTTGAAGATTTGCTTAAATGGCATTACTTTCAAATACTGTCTCTCTATCAAGTGGATAGGAAGGGGGAGTATATCTAGATTATGTATGTGAGTATGTGTATGCATATATATATCTAAAATAGAACGTATAAGTGAATACCAAAGCTAGCTTCAAAAAGGACAGAGAAGGTAAATTCGTATCCTCTCAAACAGATGGCAATACAGGTAATATAAATAATGGATAAACAAGGAGTATGTTCTTCTGTGCCACAGTAATCGTTGTACTAAAGTAAAAATCTGATTCACGCTATTGAAATAAGCCCTGTCTATAACCTGGGTTTATTATTGATATGCATAGCATTTGCTTTTGCAGATTCCTGACACGTGCATAGATTTACTTGTGCAATTAACCCTGACTGTTGCTTGCTTTGTTGTCATCTGTGTAAACTGTTTGCTTTTTTGTCATTACAAGGTTACGTAGACTGAGGACTTTTTTAAGGCTAATGATTTAGAAAAGCAATTTCCTGGTATTTGAGGGTGTTCAGATGTCAGAGAATAGGAAAGAGAAAATACTTCACGAAGCCGTGATTGCTTTCGGCATATATTTAAACAGATCGACTTACGGATCATGTCTTGTTTCTTTAATCAAACCAACTATTATTCAAGTTTATCATCTTAAATAATTAGGGCTCTTGATGCTGTGCAAGTAACTACCAAACGCAATCCCACATCCAAAGGGCTTTCAAGCTAGTTCAGAGCAGAGGCAAAACAGTTTATATGTGTGCAGTCAACCAAACAATGGTATATAAGGAAGCAGGTGTATGGCATCCTCCTTCTAGTCAGGCTAAATATGGAAAGTAGTAAATGTCCTCTGTTTTAATAACTGCTCAGTAATAGAAATTTTGCCAGAAATAATTTCAGCAGACATTTTAGGAGCAGAAGTTGAGCCATGTGAACTGAGAGATTCTGAAAGATCCACGTGCAAAGGGAATGGTATTGCATGGAGCCTGGATTTATCCAAGTATAGCAAGCGAGGAAGGAGAAAGGCTTAGAAACTCCAAGTGCAGCATTGGCAACGTGCCTTGAGAGGAAGCCCACATAGTGCAGAGCCCTTTCTGGAAAGAGAAGTGAAACCCTGGGCAAAAAAACTTGTTCTTACTGCGATCCTATTGCTTCATAGAGACAGGATCTTGACAAAATTGCTCTGATTGTTTAAAATATTCGTACAGAAATAAAATAAATAAAAATCTGCTTTTCTAATGCAAGGATCTTGCTAGCTTCCTTGTATTCCCTGTTTTTGAGGGGAGGATGGTAGCAGTAGCTGAAATTTTGCAAAAAGAGAGTACATTTTTGTATAGCCCCCAATGGACAAGGTACTGTGAACATCCTGCGTCTTGTTGCCAAGCAAAGTTTGATTTACAATTATGTGAGAGGCAGTTATTTATATCTGTTCTCCAAGTGGGTAAGGTTAGGTGCAGAGATTGTGTGGTGCTTACAGCCACAGAGCAAAACTGTCAGACCCGGGCATTGAACTTGCAGGCCAAACTGTGGTCCTCTCTCCATGCCAGAGATGATGCCAGCTCCCAGAATGATTTACAGGTGTTCCATGAGATGCCCTACTTGTGGAAAAACATTCTGTGGAGTTCTGCGCAGACAGACTTCACACTAAACCCAATTGTATTACTAGATGGAGCTGGTGGTAAGGCAGCAATAGGGTTGGGTGGCTGCATCAGGACTAAGGAGTTTACAAGACAGTAAAACATTTGGTTCTCCCAGAATGATTTTTTTTTTACCCCTTCTTAAGTGTAGCCAACTTGACATTCTCACAAAGAGAAGGTTTCATCCCAGCTGCACCCTGATCCTCCTCTAGCAGCGACTGTCCGTTCCTTGTCCTAGTTTGCACTCCTCCATCACTCACAACACATGTGCCTCCCCTGCACACACAGCATGCAGGCACTGTTAAATTCTGGTCATGCTGAGTGGGTAGAAGTGGGTGAGTTGCTGTTGTGCTGGAACAGATGGTGTCTGCAATGCAGCCACCAGTTATGTGCATGTGTTGTAGGTGGTTGCTAAAGGGAAAGGGGATAAATTAGAGATTTTGTAGAAAAGGTTTATTAGTTTTCTGTTAGCTATTGGAGGTGGAGCAATTATAAGGCTGAGGTCAGTTTTGGTTTGGTTTTCAGTGACTGGTGGCTGTCAGTTGTTTGGTTTATTTAGGTGAGGGGAATTTGATGTATTAGGCAAAGGTAACATGATGGGGATGGTTAAGAGGAGAGGAATCTTCCTGATTATTTTCTGTCTCTTGATATCTTGCAAGTAGATTTCTGGATCACAGTCCACAGTATCCAGGCGTTCTTATCTTCCTCTTTTAAGTCCCCACCACTTCTTGTAACCAAGACCCACACTCAGGTTACCAGCTACTTGCACCCAGTCTGGTACTGCAGCCTGTGAGCTGTCCCCTTCCCCTTCCTCCCTCACAGTGAAAAGCCTGCAGCCACCCACCAGGTTTCTCCTGCCATGGATCCCTGAAGCCTCGCAGCCTCCTGCCTCTCACCTGAACTTTGCCAGGCCGGTGTGACCCTCCTGGGGCAGCTGCAGGGTTAAGGGGCTCTTCCCCAGCCCCAGCACAGCAAACACCCGGTCCCTGCCCCAGAGGCTGCTGTGCCCATATCCTTGGAGATACCCTTTGCCAGGAGGAACAATTTAAAGAAGGTGCAAAGAAGTCATTGAGGTCAAGGGCTGGCAGATCCCCCTAAGGACCTTGGTGATCTTGGCCCGTCCTGCCCCCTGGATTTGTGGGCCTGTGTTGGGATTTGAGGCATTTTGGATGTGTCCCATGAGAACCCAGTCAACTCATCTGTGCTAATGGTTTTCCTTTGGGACGGGCATCAAATGTTGGTTGGTTGTAGGGGTTTTTTTCCAAAGTATTTTCTGTAGTCATAATACATATCCTGATAAAAGTACTTCCTCCTCTCCTCCCCCCCCCCCATTTCTTTTGTGGTGGATATAGCTTTTTTAGCTAAGTAGATTTTTCACCTACTTGGGGGAAGATCTGGAAGAACTTGGAGGAGGAGGTAGAGTATTCACATCCAACAGCTTGAAAACATTTTTTCTATTTTTATTTTTTGTATGAAACAAAATGAAGATGTCCCTTGAACACCTGTGTTACTGACAGTAGGCACTGCATTCCCTTGTTTAGTTGTGCAGCAAGGAGTCTGACTTCTTGGTAGCTGCAACCCAACCTTTACTGCCTTCTCAAGAACGTTGTGCTGTGAGCTCCAGCCTAATAAAATTAGAAGACCATTCACATATGTTGTATAGTTCAGAGCTTAATTTTTCATGCTAAGGTGGTGCAAAGTATTCATCAACTAGTTTAATAGATTAGATCTCTGCCTGCACCTCCCCACACTCTGCTGCGTGTGGATGGAGGCTGACAACTCTGCTTTTATAAAAGCTTTCCTTGCTCAACCCCATGACTAATGCAGATAATTATTTTTAAAGCAGCTCTGGATGCCACTGCAGTGCGCTTTCATGCGCTCGCAGAAATGTGTATTTACATTCATCTGGCATTTGTTAACCCCAGGGTGCCGTGTAAATCTTACTCTGTGTGTTTTAGAGAAATACATTGTAGGGCTGGTATCACTGTGGGGAGACAGCTCATGTGGTCTGGATACCCAAAGATACAAAATAGTGAGTGCAGAGTAAGTAAAGATAAACATTAGAGAGATCTCGTTTCATGGCGTGTTATTAAACTCCTGTATTCCCAAAGACCCTCAAGATCAGTCTGTTTCACACAGCAATCAACTATTTCTCCTTGCTAAACCTAGTGACTTGGAATGCAGAACAACAACAAAAAAAACCACCTCAAAAACAAAATAACAGGAGGAAAATATAATGAAAAAAAAACGAAAACAAAACAACCAAACAAACCCAACCAAACAAAAAAAAACCCCAAACCCACAAACCAACCAACCAAAACAAAAACAAACAGAAAAAAACATGAAACAAAAACCCCTAAAACCCTCAACCAATCCTTTCTTAACATTTCACAGCCTGGTATGTCAATGGATTAAAAACTCGATTGCTTTGACATGATCATTTTTAATGAGTTGGTGATGGAGCTTGCTTGTGTCTTGGTTGGTCGATGCATGTTCACAACTAATTAGATAATTTGTTTCAGTGCTTTCTTAGGAATTGAAATTGAAGCAACTTGCTCTATTATCTTTGGACATTTCCATTATTTATTTTTTTTTAAGATGAATATCTTGCTTGTCTCTTTTTCCATTATCCAGTGCCATTTTTTCTCCAAGTGCTCTGCTAAAACTTCTAGTGGTTCTGACATGTTTCCCCTGCAGGCTGACAAGCATCCTGGGTGCACTTCCTCAGGTCTAGACAATTAAATAAGCTTAGGTATTTTTTACCTTACCAGGCTACTGTTTGGCTTGCTCCTTTTCTGGTATCATCTTAGGTCTTCCACCCTGTCCCTGGATGTTATTCTTCTGCCCATCCGCTTCCCACCTGGATATTTTTCAGTGCATATTGGAGCAAAGTGGCAGTAATTGGTCTGATCCTCAGTGCCAGCTGCTTCTTTCCCACTGAGAAGTGATCATTATTGTCTCGTTAATATATTAATTTACATACTTTCCTGCTAATGTTTGCTCTCTGAGTCTGTTCTATGGTTCTGGCCTTTAATTTTACCTTTACAAACTCATGCTCTTCTATCATGCTTCTCCTGAATAACACTACCCTATTTTGTATTTTTCTTAATTCTTCTCAAGCTTCAGGATGTTGCATAGCTCCTGACAGAGCCAAGTTGCTCTCCTGCTATGCTTCCTCCGCACTGGCATAGCAAATGTGTGTGCTTTTAATACCATTTCTTTAGACAGCTACCCATCCTTCAAAACTCCCTCTTTCCTTTTAACTTTCCAGAAAATCATTACCCAAGAAGCTTTCTAAGCCTCTTGCCTGTTTCATAGCTTTCTGTTGGGAAAGGAAAAGGATACCAAAGCCTCCAATTAATGGCTTAAAAAACCCAAACAAACCCAAAAATGGGGGGGGGGGGGGGGGGGGGGGGGGAGAAG